>JAIPRL010003794.1:15157-43610 GCA_025469235.1 Pemphigus obesinymphae | reverse complement strand
TGCTAGTATTGAAAAAGCCAATGAGTTATTTATTTTTTCAACAATTTCATTTTGGATAACTGTTCCACAAACTTTTATTAATTCATTCTGTATTCGGGTTGACGTATATTTAGTTTTTGAGGTACATATGTTAAAGTGATTAATCAAAACCATATCACTAGCATCCATTCTAAAGTTTAATAAGTCGTGGAAATTGCCTTTGTTTGATTGTTTACCTCTTACAGCTAAATCATGAGTTCCATAGTACACTATTGTTTTTAATTATTCATGATAATTTTCGACGGTTTTGTTGAATAAGTTCTCGGCTATCATTATTTATTTGCTCTGCAACATTTTTTTGTTTTAATGCGTGCGTGTCTTGAAAAAACTTTGCTGCTACTGCAGACTCACTATGCCATCTACTTGACCCATGTTTTTTAGCTTTATCATGAATTTGATACAATTTTGTAAAAGCTCGTATAATAAATATACCAAAATGAACCCTGTTGTAGAGTAGGACGAAACAGCACACAGTTTTTGCATAAGATACCTTTGGCAATTGGCGAATAAGCTATCCACGGATATTTATCTAAATGTGATCGAATAAACCCATATTTAGTTTTAGGATCCAAATCTTTTTTAAAATCATAATCTGATGGTGGAATATACGGAGAAGTCAATAATTTATATTTACTTAAGATCACTCAGATAGGGTGTACATTGATGTAGAAGCCAATATCAAGTGTATTTTGTATTTCTAATTTATTATCAACTTGCATATCACTGTTTGGAGTGGTAACAATTTTTAATACATCTTTTACTTCTAAATCATTGTCAACTAATTCAGAATCGCCTTTTGAGGTGGTGAGAAAATAATCCTAAGAATGAAAAAACTTACTTAAAATTGAGCTTAAAACATGTTTCAGTTAAATACAATTTAAAGCATTTATTTTTTTATAATATTAGTATATTTTAACTTTATTCATAAAATAAAATATAATTAATTTAAAATAAAATAAATTTAATTCACTCTGCTCTGTGTGCAGTTGCAGCGCCCGTTATATACCAAACCTTTATCCATTTTACTATTTTTAGGGACGAAATCGTTAGCTGACAGACAAAGGAATGTTTTAAAGGGGTGATTTGGGGGGGGGGGGGTCCGTGCACTATTTTGGCAAATAATATTTTAAAATATTTCATTTGAATTTTAAGCTTTTGAAATTTTTAGCCTTAAATGCACTTAATTTTAATATTTTTTAGAATTATATATTATATATTTAAAATATTTTGCATCACATGGAAAAAATGTTATTATTAAGCATGAATAAAAACGAGTGACAAAATAATTTTTTCAACATTACATATTTTTATATTCGTAAATTTTCCTAATTTTTTATCAGTAATAAAAAAAAACTGGAACTAAGTATGGTAGGTAGTTGGGTGGTTTTTATTTTTGGATATTTATTGGTAAATTTAAAATATTTTAAGTTTAATATTTAGGCATAAGTACCTCTATACCTAGCGAAAAGGTTAATAATCTTTGACATCTATCCTACTACAGGATAGGTCACGAGAGTTGTAAAATATTATATTAAACCATTAATTTGGTATACTTTTAAATTTAAATTTAAATTATTATTAAAATCCTTTTTAAATTTATTTTGAACTTTGAAAAAAATACATACTCTGTTAATTCTTGAAGTATTTAGAGTTAATATTTTTGGATTTATGTCGAAATAACCATTATTTTAACACGTATTTTTCATTATTTTTTGATAGTTTTTTTCTATTTTTTTTTTTTTTTTAATTGACAAAATTAATATAAACCATAAACATCATTGTAAAACGAAAAAATATTTTGCACAGCTCAAAATCTAAAATGTGGTCATTTTATTCATTATTAGGGCATTATTATTCCTTTTTTAAGTCATCAAACTCTATTTCCAGTTATTATGTTTACAAAATTCTATCTACAACAATTAGTTATAGGTATTTAAGTTTTTTAGATTAATATTTTTTGGTTCTGGGGGCAGGGGTCCAGTACCCCCGAACAAAAGATCGATATGATTTAAATAATAAAGACTTTTTATTTTTGCACTGTTAATTATTTAATTAATAATGTTAAATTTATTAAATTATTAAATTTACTACTATATGTTCAATAGCATACTGGCATACCTACGCAAATACGTGCGAATGCCACCGATTCACTATATAAACTTAACATGAACCTAGAATAAAAATTTGAGGTTTGTACATACCCGAGCACATTCATTTACCATTACATTTTTATTTTACTTTTTTAAAAAATTTAATAAAAAAATTGGAAATTTTTCGCTTTGACATTTTAAATAAAATAGATATCGGCGACAATTGAACACTAGCGAGAGTCCGTATCTGTACTAATAATATTGACAAACTGATACCAGTATTTCAGACAAATATCTTTATAAATTATATTTTATCTAATTCTGGAATATTCAATAAAAATTCTTATTAAATAATTTGGAATATTCTAGAAAAATAAATACAAATAATATAATGGAAGAAAATATAAACACAAAACCTTTATAATATTATCGAATGGCCATAAAATATATTGTAGGCTCGTAAATAATGGCCCACATATAATATAAATAAATATAAATACGTGTAGGTATAGCATAAATTAATATATATTACTATATATAGGTGACATGCATAATCTACAGAAAAATTAAAAATATAAAATGCGAATTTTCAATATTTAATTTTTAAATAAAATGTTTTATTTTAATAAATATTATGGTACCCATCTACTGGATTTAGTGATTTAATATAATTTAAATAAATTTTTTACAGTAGGTACGGAAAAAATCAGGCGGGGACATGTCCCTGTTTTGCCCCCCTAATGGATGCCCATGATGGTAATCCAAAGTACCATGGGAACTAGAATAGAAATCAAAAGTCTTTAACTTATAAGGAAGTGTTATGGAAAATAATATAACTCAAATAGGAAGTAGCTAAATAACCGTCGTACGCGTACCTACCTGTAGTTTTTTAACAATTTATTTCTGCAATTTTATTTTTACATATTTGAAATCGGGAGGGAAATGTATATTTTATAGTATAAACTATTATACTACCTATCGATTAAAAAAAAATATGAAATACCTACGTGAGACTCGTGAGAGGGGTTGTAATATACTATTGTAAACTTGATTTGTTCATACGTATTTGTAGCCTATAATAATAGTCTATAATATATATAATTAGAGATGTGGTCATGTGGAATTTACCGGTAAAATTTACGTAAACTTCGATAAATCGGTAAATTTTTTATGTCGGTACCTATAATATACCTACATTTATTTTAGTGAATTTTGTAAATTAATTTTTATGTTATTTCATAACCTCATTAAACGTTGTTTTTTTTGTAATTGTTTAGTAATTTATATATGTTAACAACAAAAAAATCTTAATTTTTGTTCCCATCATTTTTACTATCTAGGTATACCTATTTCCAAAGTTCTTCACAGGAAAAAAGGTCACTATCATTTAATATGTTATTATTATTATTATTCATTATATTATACTTACACTTTATTAAGCCGGTCCCACACGATGACTGGCGTATTTGGCCAATATTGGCGACTGGTGATGCTAGGCCAGTCGTCTGGGAGGCTTCACATGTACAAATATTGGTGACTGACCGTTACCGGTGGACTGTCGGTAAACTTAACACAAGTCAAAGGACGGCCAATGTTTGGCAAGAACATTGTGTTTGCTCCCACACGACTGGACTGGCTGTGGCTGGCAGCTGGTACACGTGCTGGCCGTACACATTTTTACTTAAAACATCCAAAACTAGTTCCGTCAGTACGAGCGATTGCATACTGCATAGTCGGATTTTTATTTTGTAAACAGATTTAAATTTGTAATTAAATCTTCTTTGTAACGGCAACTCCGTATTTTCTATATTATTTGTTAATATTTAGAAATTTATGATAGAAAAATTTTAATATTATCTAAATTATAAAATTATATAAATATATAAAAATTAGATAAAAAATATCCTTTAAAATTGTTTTTAATATATGAAATGACGGGTTTAAAGACTGCTTCATAACGTTTCCAAACATGTTTCTAGAATTTATAATATTATAGGATTTACAAAATTATAGGAACATTTGATGGAAATACTGATGGAAACCATAAAAATAATTAAAACACACACACACACACACATATATATATATATAGTTATATAAGAAGTTTTGAGTAAACAATTTGATGACAAATATATTGCAGCTTGCAGGTGTGTTGGAATTAAATCAATACTAATTTTTTAAATCTAGGGTGGGTTATAGGAATATTATTTTTGTGATTTCGAATTTTATAGTGGATAAATTTATAACGCTATGATACATGCTAGTATAACGAATGCAACATGATTATTATCGTTTATAAATTTGTTGAGTAAATTAATTTTCCCAAGTTTACATATTTAATTAATATCGTATCATAAATTTTAAATTGTTGATAAAAGATAAATAAATCACAACACATAGCAACTACGAACCAAATACTATTTTATTTAATGATTCTATGCAACAATAAGATCAAGACACCGTAATCAAACCCCAACGATATTGGTAGGTAGTAGGTACTGCATACTATATTATCGTAATATAAAAATTTGTCGTAAAATTTCGTAGCCAGTAAATTGAGAACGGATTGTCAAATATATTTTTATATATATAAAGATAATATTATATAAACTAGATAAATAAGATAATAAATAAATTATGTAAATAATACGAGACGCAATAGTAGTTCAGAATATTCTGTGCAAGTAGTGGGCCAAGTAGGTACGCCATAAAATGAGAAAATAATTAAATGGCACTGGCCAAATATACAACTCGTGTGGGAGCATTCACCATTACCATGGCCAATATATACCAATATTGGGCAATGAAAATGTATTGGCGTATATACACCTGCAGCCGCGTGGGACCGGCTTTAGACTAAATAAAAAGTTATTTTACACGAGTAAAAACATTTAAAATTAGGGTTATCTAATCTATATCACCGACCCCATTATATGCTTTTAGTTCCTCATAAAATATGCAATTATATTGTTACCTACTAAATTAATAAATACTCTAATAATCTTTTATTTAGGTATACTTAGGTACCCGAACTTGTCTTTTTTAAATAATATTTATTAGACTATCCAAAATGGTATTATTAAAATTGGTAATTAAATAATTAATATTATTTATTAATTTATTATTATTAGTATATTTATTTAGCAAATACCTGCCAATACGTACCTACTGATTATTCTATTATAGCAATAAATTGTTATTACAATTCGAATAATTATTATTCGAATTTCAATTTATCTAACTACTTATAGGTAATTTAGAACTGGTAGGTATTCTTAAAATTCTTTACAAAAATAAATATTCTAGTATAATATTATTACTAATATTATGGTGGCCGACCCCAAATAGTTGGGAGAGAAGGCGAAGGAGAAGAAGAAGAATATTATACTAATATGTATAATAGGGTGGTAGTGTACTAGTGGGTGTTGGGTGTGGTACTATAAAACGTATACATATTTTAAAATACTGAGAAATTTAAAAATAGAATCAATCAAATTTATCAATAGTAAAACTATCAGTTTATAATAATATATGAATGGTACATACATACATATAAAAAATATAAACTACATGAAAAATATAAAAATAGCATGAAAATTTGTCGATTCAACAAAAACTTACAAGTACCTAACTGTTTTATTATAATTAAGTGATAACTATTATTTTTTATTCATAATATTTTATTTTTATCATAGATTTGAAAAAAGATATTTCAAATAGCCGGCCATTCCATAGGTTAGGTCAACATGAAAAATGTGTACACTGTTTTTGTTCGGGATCAAAATTTGGCGAGATAAATTTAATCCATGATGGTGGAAATTAAAAATATAAAATATATAAATAAATAATTAAAATAGAATAGGAAAATTACCCGTTTATATACCGTGTTGAGTCGATTAATATCGGGTTCAATAGTATACAAAACACAGTGAACCTACAGGTTTTATAATGACATGAATTCATTTAATTTAATCAAAATAGAAAAATCCTAAATTATTTTAATTACTTTTTATATTCAAAATGATATATTATAGAATAGAAATATGTACGAATATTGTTCTTAATTTTATTAAAACAAGTGGTGTAAAAAAAAAAATTTAAGTAAATAGTTTTCTATTTTAGTCGACGAAATATGTAAATAATATTATTATATTAGGTACGAAAAACTAGAAATGTGGCGTCGTCTAAATAAAAAATTAGAATAAAAACACCTATTACCGATTTTTAAAAGAAGAATATTTTCTATAGAATATGATAATCGTTACTTTAAATAGATATTTTTTCATAATAAATATAATCAATTTTTAAAAAAATCATTAATTAATACTTTTTTTATTATTTTCCAATAACTCTGAAAATAGTATGTGTTATCGCGTATGTTTATATTATTCGATTTATTTAAAAATGCACTTATAAAATGAATAAAGGTAAAGGTAAAGTATTCAATATTATGTAGTACCTATTCATTAGTAATATCATTGATTATATAATATATAATCAATGGTAATATCATTGATTGTATATAATCATGGGTAACATATTATCATTGATTATATAATATATATATTATATATATATAATATATAATCAATGATATTATATTAGCAAATAGGTACATTGTTTTAAATTAATAATAAAAAAATTAATTTTTCATTTGTATAGATAAAATTTTTCTGATACATATTTTTAAATACCTAAGTTATTTTAATTTTAAGTAGTATAAAGTATGTTTTTTCAATTAATTCAAATGGTTTGCATAATTTAATAAACAAAAATTTATAAATTAACAACAATATCTTAAGCCTAATTTAATGTACAACCGTTAATAATGGTAGTGTTATATCTCAAAAACAGGAGCTGATAGCCAAAAACGAATGCCATATTTGTTTTCAGCAGGTAAAATAAATATAAAATCAGTTAAAAAAACCCCCGGCACCAAAATATGTGTTGACCAGTGTAATTGGTATGTGTCAGCTCCGTCGGCGATTAAATATTTCGGCTCACACACAATCTCTTGAGCATTTTTTACTTTTTATTTAATTTTTTATTCATTATACGTTGTACCTTCGGTGTAGGGCGTAAAAATGTAATTTGGTAATTTGGTTACTGAATTTTGTAAACAATCAGTTTTGGTTATAATAATTATTTATAACCGATCAAATGGAGTGGTTATATCGTGTTTGGTCATACATAAGACAAAATAACTTAACCTGAACGAATAGCGAAAACACGCCTATTAATAATATTAATATTATATATATACAATATAGGTACATGCAGGGTCGTCCCGATGGCGGGGGAGGGGAGTGAGAGTTGGTAAAATAATTAAGTTCAGTCGGCAAATAATAGAAAAAGTCGATGGCCTTTTTTTTCCCTGCTTATTCACGCTTTGCGAATGAAGTATTTTGGAATTTTGTCCGGAAATTACGGCAGCAATGAAGTATTTTTCGGAATTTTAAGTCGGCAAACTATACATTATTAGGATTATTTAGTCGGCAAAATGGTTTGATGAGAAGTAGGTATTATATTGTTTTTTTCACATTTTTACTCCCACTCCAAATAAAAAAAAATCTTTCTTCGGCACTGCCCCGGGTATAATATATAATACGTATATACTATTTATATATAATATAGCCTACCTATTCGTTTCCGAACAATATGATGACGACTGACATTATAATATACTTGTAATGACTTATTTATATTAATAACACTTATTTGGTGTTGTTGCCGGTTCTTTCGTTGCACGTGATTTGTGAACACTGTATAGTGGTGTACATTAATATTAATCTGTGACCAATGAGACAATGACCAATAATAATAATCTATGGTGTTAACTTACACCGTGTGGTCTGCAACGACGACGTAATTTTACAGAATATTTATTTTCTTTTATCGTGTTGTTTATTAAGTTGTTTACGTATATAGTAATAGACAGTACAGAATTTTCTTTTCCTGCGGCAATATCGTCTGTATTATAATTTCGCTTGGCATTTGTACGCATTTTGTTTTTTGTTCGACAGCTGAAAAGACGGTATCCTATCCCACAAGTCACGAATCACGACTGCAGATTAGCGAAAATTAAGTAAAGTATACACAACAGTTGATTCATTTTTCGTTTAACGAGATTGTTGTAACAAATATAATAGGTAGGTATATAATACTGATCGGTATATTTCTATACTTTACCGGAAAATTCTATTTTTCGGAGTTTGTGTAATTTTTGACGCTCAACACGAATTTGACGGTCGGGTTTGGTTTTAGAATTTATGACGATTTTACGTCGTTTCACTTACAGACACACCCGATCATTTTCTGCCGTCCACTGTATACGACGCCCGGGCCGTAGTCGAATGTTAATTTGCCACAGTTCAGGGGGTCTATTCTCAAAAGTATTGAATCTGATTCTGATTGTCGAAAATATTATTCGATCGTAAATATTCATTCGGTAAGAAATTTTCGATCAATCGTATTCTCAAACATCTATCGAATAAAATATTACTTTTGATATGGTTTTCGATTATCGAACTAAATCATTGTTTTTTCCATGACTTTTTCAATTTTTATCAAATTTTAGAGTGTTTAATCATAGATAATAAAGATCTTTATTATCTATGTGTTTAATCCACAGATATATATATTAATGTTTATATCTGTGGTTTAATCGCTTATTATTGAATGTTATCACTAATGACAATAATATAAATGAAATACTTATAAATATTGATAGCGTTTTCCATCTATTTTATTCATTTACAATACACCCGTGCAGAGCGTTTCACACTACGCGCGTGTACACAGTGGTTAAAGTGAGGGGGGACGGCGTCCCCCTTCTTTGCTTAGCTTAAGTTTGGCGTCCCCTTTAGTGTATAGTACCTCTTTTCCATTTCTAAATGTTTAATTAAAAGTTGAGACTGAATTTGTTCTTTTGTACATAATATTCAAAAATTAAATAAAAAAAGTTTAAAAAATGGTATTTAGTTATAAATTGTATGCAAGATCTATATTATAGATGCGTATTTTAAAGTTGTAACCACAGAGTATGTACATTATACATAATAATGGGTATATACGTCCGTGATAAATTTTTACAAATTAGGTCAACAATAACACATGGATTAAGAGTTAAATTTGTATAAATATTTTAAAAATATTACGGTACTGGTTCATGGGACGCCTTTTTTTTTGCATTAGCTATAGTCTCCCCTGCAAATATATTCCACTTTAACCACTGCAATGTACACCTGCAATATCTCGAAAATTATACCTACATTATATAGGACGTATACTATAGAATATACTCGGTCGATTAAACATATTATGTAGGTGGCTAATTAATTAATTTTGTTTGTTAACATGTATCAAACTGTACACAATATATATTTAAGAAGTAAGGCTTATTAAAACATTAATAATATCACACATATCATACTTTAAAAAATATATATAAAGGTTAAAACCGCAATATTGAGTGAATTTGACATAATCAGTCACTATTCATAATGGCGTGTTAAATGTTTACTGCAGAATTAGGTTAATAAGTAGAGGTACACTATTATAATAATATCGAGGGTATAAAGTTCGTGTACAGGAAATCGTGTGAACATTAAAATGAACAAAAAATAACATGAAACGTTATATTAAGGTCTCTCGATACAATATTTTGACTAAAATCTCAATAAATCAATACATTTCAAATATAAACTCCAGGAAGGACGGAGAGAATAAAATATTTTGTATCGTACTATATATGAGCTGATAATATAATTGTGTAATATAATATTCGAGACTCAAGTTGACTAAAATTACAATAATATTCTAATCGTTGATTGTAAGGTAGTTGGGTATAATTTTTGTACGGGACGCCTTTGAAACACATTGAAAGACAAAAATATTTTCGTAATTTTGAACCGAGATTATCCTAGTTAATACTTTGAACAGGCAAAATATTGAACGTCAAAAATTTAAACTATTGTATAGAGATCATTAAAAAAGTAATTTTAATAATAATAATAATAATTAAATGTATTAATATTTCAATGATTTTATATTAAAGACATTGCTGTTTAAAATAATGAAAATATCAACATATTGAACGTCCATGATCTTAACATTGAAAGCCATTAGGCTTAGAATTTTTAAATTGTAAAATAAATATATAATATATGTACATTGTGCCTATATTAAATTGGATAACTATTATGAATCGTATAGGTAGTTTAGGTACCAATGCCTAACTAATATTGTTTGGACTTTAACAATTTTGGGTAAATGAATACTTCAGACATTCACATATATTTCATTGTAAATATTTAGAAAGAGCTGGAATTGCAATTTGCCAGGTACATTTATTTGTATATAATTTTTTTTTTATATATTTCCAAGAACTTTAAAATATATTTGATATTCTATTCCAAATTTATCATAATATTTCGTTGAATTGAATTACCTGCAATAAAAATTAAGGTTCAATACGCATATATTTGTGTACATATTATAGTACTTTTACTTATATAATTTATTGAATGTATAAATCTTGTCATAAATAAATTATATTATGGGAATAATGTCCATTATTAATTATTATAGAAAATACTTTGATATCTTTCAAATATATCAATATCTAAGGAAATTTATTTAGCTAATGAAAATACTATTTACTTATAATAATTTAATGAATTTTTTGAATTCATTGTATTACTTGTCAAATCCTAAAATATTATAGATAAATTATAATTAATTCGTTACGTAATATTATTATATAAAATCTTAAATGAATTTTATATTGTACATTTTAGTAATAATGCATTTAAATGCATTTGCTAAACTATCCTTATAAATAATAATATTCTAACAATACAATAATATAATTACCTAGTTTAATAATATTATATACAATCATATTTATTTCTATTTCAGTCACAATTTTCCAGTGAACATATTCTCCTGTTAAATCACCATACACACAACCATTCACCTCTTTTTAAGAATTTTCCGAGAAGTTCCAGACATAATAGAGTTTATTTTCCAGTATTGTGTAAATAATAGAGTAAAATAATTACTACATAAAAGATAAAACAAATTAATCAAAATTGATAAATTTACAAGTGCACAATATAATATTATTAAGGTTCAATTGTTATATTTTCGTTGATGACAAACCGTAAATTAGTACAAATACATTATATTAAATTTCCCCAGTGGATGATTTAGTTAATATCCCTTCGTATATCAATAAAAACCCCTCAAAATATCATGATATTATCTTGAACATTTGAGAAATTTCGCATTTTGATCAGTTGAACAAAAATTCTCCTGATCAAAATATGCCTTAAACATAGATTTACAATGGGCCACTGTTAATATTTAAAATTCTCTACAGGATCAAATTTTTCATTTACCATACTATATGTTGGTATATATGCTGACAAACAGATCTCGGGTCTCGCAAAATAGATCTAAAAATGTCCAGATCAAAAAGGTTCGCTATATATAGATAAATAGCTGATTTAAATGTCCCATTCAATGGACCTGAAGATCCCACGGGATCAAAATGTTTATAAAAAGCCGAGATACTATACAGATTGCACTCGCACGTCTTAATATACCTAATATATATAACTATATAGCTGATAGGTGTACTTACATTGGTAACTGACGGGATTTTCTTGTTATTCATAATAATAATAATAATATAATTATGTTATCGATCAATCAACGTGTGAGTGCGTAGGTTTATCTTGTTTATATTACGTAAAAATTATTAGTGCGCGACTATAAAAAAAAAAAAAAAACAAAAAAAATTCAACAAAAAAACGATTTCGGCGATTATTCAGAAGATAACGAAAATAACGAAAGTAATTTTTAAACTCGATCACTGTTTGACGTACACATTTCAGTGGCGACGGATACGTTCGGAAGTCAATGCCGGCCCGATGAATTCGTATACACTCGTTATGATATTCGTGCCCGGTGCGCGCGTGCGACGCTGATGCACAGTACCGTAAAAATAGACCGATAAATATAAACTTTACGCCTTAGGTATTCGGGACCACGGCGAAGAAGACGTCCGGCTACTGCGACAACCGTCGTTATATAGTATACACGTATATCGTATACATATAACGGATGAAATGCAATTTTTTTTTTTTTTATAAAATTTTGATTGAAAAATATCGGCTACAATAATATTATGCGCCTTAAACAATAAAATTGGACAGTTGATAGGCTTTCGGGCTGAAATTTATGTAGGTAACCGCCTTAACTTAATCGAAATTAAGATATATTTTATATATACACTATGGGTCATAAAATACACATTTTCGCCTAGCCTATCGGTAACCAAGTACCAACAAATATGTTTTTCTGCAAGTATAAAAATTCAATTTAAAATAAATAAAAAAATATGCATTTTTGGAACTAAGCAAGCAACTTGGAACTAAAAGTATAGTAGGAAGTCTTACCGAAATATTAAAAATAAGGTTTTAATTCAGCATAAACCTATTGTAGTTTATTATAGACTAATAACTGTGACTAAAATCATACGTCTATAATTTTACAAAGGTTATTTGTGGGAAAAATTAATTTTTGTGCCTATGTAATAATTTGACTGTACTTTCTATAGAAAATGAAATCAAAAAAGCAATGAATGTGACATAATATAAAGTTAAAATATATACGATTAAGTACGCAAAAGTGCTGTAATAAATAGTACTTATAATTCCTGACTATGTAAAATTTAGAAATTCGTTATATAGGAATATAAAAAATAAACAATTATTTTCCTTATTCTATTTTTCCTATATTATTACAAAACATACTATAGTTATTTTAAAATTAAAAATAAAGTCTATTTTTCCAACAATTTGATAATTATTGCAGTAGATACTGTAGTTTTTGTTTTTGAAAAGCAGTATTGTAGGTATTCATTTTGTGAAAATGTATAATAATGATTTAATAATTTATATTATATATAGTAATAATTCAAAATTTAAAACTAGTTGCACTACGTATTTTTTTAAAAGTAGAGAAAATTTTAGCAATACATTGAATACAAAAAATATTGTAAGTTTGAAATTAAATTAAAAAAGTTATACAAAAGAGAGGGGAGTCTTTCAAAAAAAAAAAAAAAAATGATTGGCCTTGTGCATAGTTTTAACAATAATTAGTAACACTGTAGCAGATAGATCGAAATGACGGGATAAACACCAAATATTGACTCTTCCCTCGTAGTCTTAAAGGGACTATATTAATATATTATAATTTATAACTAAAATCGTATTTTCTGGTAAATAAGTTGTTTTTAATTTTTATACTATACTTAACTATTATAATAACAGCATAAGTACCGAGTACCTTTACGTCATATTAAATTATTTTTTACAATACAGACGAAAAGTTTCTTTTTTAAATGGATAAAATACAATTATGATTTACGAGTAGGTACGATATATTATATATTATATACCTAAGACAAATGCGTATATATCTACGGATCGTTAAAACGCTGAGTGACAATCGTATATTTTAACATATCTTCTTATTTTTTACGTATGATTTGTCAGATAATAAGTGCATATAAATTATATGATAAATTATCTTTTAAAATGCATGTTTCAGTACTTATTCATAAAAAATACCAGTATTTTTATATGAGACCTCGTATTTTTTTATTTGTATTTTTTGTAAAGTACCAAGCTCAATAAATTTGTGTAAAATAATATCCAAATTCCAAACTTATACTGGGAGGAAAATGCTACAGTGTCTTACAAATAATATTAAAATAGTAAATTCTGGTCGGACAGAATACAAAATAATAAAATAATATATGTAATACCCACGGACATTGTTTGAATTAAAGATGGACGTGGGTGACGAAACTGCTCTACTATATTTTGTATTATTAGAGCCCCATTAACAATTTTTTTTTTTTTACAGTAGGTACTCCTTCTTCTGTTTCAAATTTCAACACTGCCTATAGGCATTTTCAATAAATATCAAATTTATATCATTAATAATTTCAAGTTCGATTTAATGAAACGACTATCGGTTTTAGAGTTCAGATCATGGTGAGATAAATTGTTTGTATATATTAGCCATACCAATATAATATTATGAAAAAGTGGATGAAAGTTATTTAACATAAAAATCGATAAAATAATCTAAAAACAATTTACACACATGTATATTTAAGTACATATGTATGTTGTGTACATTACATTTTATGGCTTACCCAGGTAGCCAACTTTTAAATAACGCCTATATGATATTTTCATTTTATTGCACCGTTGAATTTTAAATCGTGTTTTCTCCTTCTATTTATCGATTATACAATACCTGCTGTACAGATAACATTAAAATGTACCTAGTCAATATTTTGTAAAACTTACACACACAAATATTTGTTCGTTCGACAAATTCAGAGATCATTATACTTGGTAAATAATAAGTAGATATTCAATTACTATTTTACTACTTAGAATTTATTATTTGAAATACTATTTAAATACTTTTTTTGTGTAGTTGTACTAAAAAATTAAAAATAAGTACTATCAAGTGAAGATAAAATTTGAACTAATTGGTCTTTAGTGGAGAACCTAAAGTGTGTTGTCCTGGGAATATTTACCCACACACAATTGTTTTCGCAATACTTCTTTAAACACATAGGTGTTAGTATAAATGCTATTAAACTAATAATGCATAAATTCGAGTCTAGGGAAACCATATATTTAAAAAATATACTTAAATATTTGTGTTTAAATGCTCGATGATAATTATATTTAAATACTTTTAAAAAATAGGTAGGTACCCAAGTAGATAACAATAATATGGATAATTGTATAAGGCGTTATTTGCATAAATCATATTATAATATAGATATGGATTTAACCTAGGTCTATATAATATTAAATGTCTACTCATATTATATAAGCCGATTAATAATTATTTCATGAAATATGAACGTCCAAGTACAACATAGACGTAGACCGTATGTATAGTAATGTAATATCAAATAATATATATATATAGGCACCTACCTACTATTTATATATATATATATATATATATAGGTACTACATACTATACCTGTGTAATACCATTGATTGTAAATAAAAACTGGCGAAAAATTACGCGAAAACACGAAATATTTCAGTTACCCATCAAAAGTCCATATCATATTTTAATCCGTCGGATTAAATAATGTCTTGATCCGAAAATGAAATTATTCGGATTACTCGGATAATTCGGATTTTGGATAAACGGTCACGGATATCCGATTTATCCGGTTATCCGTAAATCCGGATAATTGATATCACTAATAGGTACCTACCTATAATTACCAATTACAACAATATACAATTGACTATAAATTTACAAATTATCATACATAAAAATGTAAGAAAATAATTTACCCGATAACACGTCTATAAAATGAATGTAAAATAACTCAAATTATTATTTCTATGTTAGCAACTACTCCATTAGGAAATCCACCAACATTCCGTCCATTCTCGAATTCACAAATGCCACCTCCACCAACTCCAACAGTCGATCACTTCGTCCCCCTTTCCACGCATCAAGTCAATCTCAACCCGCCCCGGCCTACTCAACGGCCACAAAAGAAACCGTCCTCTCAATTTCTAAAATTCAAAAACCATAAATTCACCCCCTCACCACCTCACAACTCCTGAAACATCCGACCCTCTGGAAGAAGCACAAGCTTGAGACAGAGTACCCCCCCACAAAGCAAGTCAGTCTCAAATTATGGTAAAAAATAATGATAGGTAGGTATACTGCAATTTAAATGTACCTAAACGTCATACCTACGAAATATTTGATTTCATATCATTTACGTAATTAAATGAAATATACAAATTACTATAACTATATTATATAATATTATGTACCTAAGTCAATGACGACAACTTCAAGATATCTAGAGTAGTCGAAATGAAAAGATACAGGGACGGCCGCCGTCATATTTTCATTTTCGTTTTTCTCACCCTCTCTTTTTTTTGTCCAAATTAATCCATCTCTATATATATATAGTTTATGCATATGTCAGACGTCAATAAGAAAATACTAAGATTAAGTGCAGCAAATAATAGGTATTGCGGTAAAAATGCCGACTGAGATTTTTTCTGAATAAGCTACCTTGGAATAAGTATAGATTAATTCAAAAAAATAATATATATATATATATATATATATAGGTATTTCCGTGACGTTTTCAATACAAAGAAACGAGCATTTTATCTTCAATTTCTCTTACTTTCTTTCTTTCTTTCTCGCTTTCATAGCAGTGTGTGTACTCACTTTTCTCGGTTTTTCCGGTTCCATGCTGCCCGGAATGCCGCGCGCGCCCGGCGTATGGCCCAAGCTGCTCACCGTCACTCGCTGTTCACGTCATAATAATGAACCGCGTTTTTTTTTTTCACCCGCCGCCGTCTTTTCGCTCGCAGATGTTCGTACACGTGTTTATAGCTAGGCGTTTCAGGTATCTGACGAGTGTCGCGTAATATAAATTGATAAAATACTATTGACGTGTTCGATTAATATTGTCGCGGTATAGGTATCACAGCCTCCCGACACGGAGAACCACGGAGAGCATAACAATAATATGTACCTGCACGCACAATATCAAACAAACGTAAAACGAGAGAGAAAAAAAAAACCCCCACAACGACGACGACGACGACGTGAATATCGTAAGTACACCGTGCGGGGCCGGCGCGCGGTGAAGAAGCGCCGCCGCCGCCGCCGGTGATCGATCCTCGTGGATATGGTCTGCTGCTGGCGGGTCTGTTTCGGAAAGAGAGGGGCAGTGCGTGTGTGGGGCTTGCGATACGCGGCCGCCGATCTTTGCGGTTTTCGTTTCTATATAATACGATCGCGTTGAGGCGCCAGTTTGTCTGACGGCAGTAATTTTTTCAACCGTTTCCAATAACGCGTACCTATTATATAGCTATATTATGTTATATTATAATAATATACGTATAGCAGAGACGCAATGTTTGTTGTGCCCGCACCTATAAATTAGGTCGGTGTATTTTAATCGATATTTTTAAAAGTACCCGTTTTTTTTTTTTTTTCAATAAAAAATCGTTATTTACGAAAGTAGTAAATAATAATAATAACTCGAAATGTTGAATATTGTATAACATGATCTGTTATCGCCGGCATTCGCAAAATAATTATTCTCGACAAATGCCGTTTGACTTTTTTTTGGGGGGGAGGGGGGGTACTCTGTCTCAAACTTGAGCTTCTTCCAGAGGGTCGGATGTTTTAGGGAGTTGTGACGTGATGAGGGGGCGAATTTATGGTGTTTGAATTTTAGAAATTAAGAGGGCGGTTCCTTTTGCGGCCGTTGAGTAGGCCGGGGCGGGTTGAGATTGATTTGATGTGTGGAAAGTGGGACGAAGTGATCGAGAGTTGGAGTTTGTTGGAAGTGGCATTTGAGAATTCGCGAATGGACGGGATGTTGGAGATGCCGTTTCAGAATCGTGAACATTTTATAAGCGTATAGTGATGGTATTTCAAAAGACAGGTTTACATACGTATCATACACGAGAAACTATATTATAATAATAAAATGTTGTGTATGTTATTTCTTATGATTTATATAAATATACGTGCATACGTACATATATAACTTATAAGGGTTGTGCCCCACCCCAGGGCTGTCCCGAAGAAAAATTTTTGGAGGGGTAAAAATGTGAAAAAAATAATATTTCTTCAAAAACTTACAATTAGGAAAAAAAAAAAAAAGAAAAAAGTAATCAACTCGTAATTAAAATCCTAACAGTTTATAGTTTGCCAACTTAAAATTCCAAAAAATACTTCATTACTGCATAATTTTCCGACAAAATTCCAAAATACTTCATTCAAAACGTGAATAAGCAAAAAAAAAAACTATTTTCCGATGTGGGGAGGGGGTGAGACACCTCCCTCTCGGGACGACCCTGCCCCTCCCGGTTGAAATTTCTGCGTGCGCCCTTGGACCTGACCTTAATAAAATGTGTATTAACAACAATAATACATAATATACTCGTTAGGTATAGAAGATGTGTATTATATACATATATTCGTATACACGTACCTATATAGTCTTTTGACGGGATTAATCGACAGGGTATGTGTTTTGATTTTACAACTATATATATATATAAATGTATATGATGACAGAAGCCGTATTAGAGAGGATTTCGTGACAACCAATATTATAATTGAGTAAAATACTTTACTTTTACATTCTAAACCAATGGCGTCATTTGGGGGGTTGCAGGGTGAACATTTCTCCCCCTCCACCATGTTAGCAGCGGGGCCAGTGTCAGGCTATTTATGAGCCGCCGACATGATTCGTGCTAATAAGTAACTCGATTATTATAACGTATACCGTATGGTAATTACATGCATGCTCGGCGCATGGTGGATGTACTCGTATAATAAATAATATAATATTAATAATAATATATAATATTAAAATAGATTGATAGACGCTATCAGTAGTGTGGTTAGAACCTAAAACTTGGTAATAGAAACCTAGACTGACTGACTTGTTTTGTGGGGGGGGGGGTACTCTGTCTCAAGCTTGGGCTTCTTCCAGAGGGTCGGATGTTTAAGGAGTTGTGAGGTGGTGAGAGGATGAATTTATGGTTTTCGAATTTTAGAAATTGAGAGGACTGTTTCTTTTGTGGCCGTTGAGTAGGCCGGGGTGGGTTGAGATTGACTTGATGTGTGGAAAGGGGGACGAAGTGATAGACTGTTGGAGTTTGGTGGAGGTGGCATTTGTAAATTCGAGAATCGACCTAGTCTATATAGGTGCCTATACACAGGTTCAGCTTTTCCTTATTTAAACTAACTGGAGCGTAGGGATCAGTTTTCTTTTCAATTATTTGGGCTGGTCAAAACTTTTGCCCTTCCCTTTCAAAAACTGAAATGACGCCACTGGTTATTATACCTACTATAAGCGATTTTGTAATACGGATATATATAGGTATATATATATATTTTTTTTTTTTATATATATATATATATATGCAGTAAATTCTCCAGATAATATTATCAATATCAGCTATAACTCCGAGGAACTCATATATTTTACATCACCTCATGAACTTGAACAAAAATGAAAATAACCAACAAATTGAGATATCACATGACTGTGATATATTGGCAATGGTTCTATAAAATGTATTCTTTGTACAACTCTATAAATCCCAATAAAGTTTTTGATGAGAGCCTATTTGGTTAATAGTTATTTCGATTTTAAAAATAACACGTGATATAGGTGCCACGTGCAAAATACTATGACTTATTTCAAAAATAAATAATGATTTTGGGTACTTAGCTTATCTTATTCTATATATATCAGTTTGTTTTAATATAAAATAGGTTGGTATATACTTTTTTTTTGTCTGGATAATAGTGTTTCCCATTCGTTATCTGGCGAGTTCACGACCTTGCAGCCTGTCCCCTCATTGTGCGATTTACTGCGATCGCGCCCTACATATTTACGCAATCATCCCTTTCCGCATCGAATCAATGTATTCCCCATCATTATTAAAGGGGATATCCATGATTCGTATATTACTGTAAATCGATAAAATATCGCGTGAGTTCGATTTATAATAAATTATTGTATATATTTCTCGATAAAATAATATAATGATTTTAAATTTAACTCTCTAATCAACTCAGATAAGACATACATAAAAAGTGAATGCATTCAGAATAAATACGATTCGAATATCAAAAATAATTAACGTCACAAAATAATGCAGGTTATAATAATGACAATACTGTTAATGGAAATGTGCCACTATTATTAAGTTAAAATTAAAAATAAAATAAAACTAAAATGAGTGAAAAGTAGAAGGTGAGAAACAAAACAAAAGATACTATTAGTGGATATTTTAAATGTATATATTATGATTATGAGCAAAGCTCGGAGTAATATACATGGTAAACTATTACTGTAAAGAAAACAATTAATTTTATCCGTTTATGACCTCACTATATTATTTTAGCAGTATGTATATATTATGTATATATATATATATATATATACATAGTAACCATGGCAACTTTATTATTTTTTCTATTTATAAATAAATTTTCGTTATAAAAGGTAATTTTTCATTACGCTTATAAAAACTATTGGAAAAATTATAAAAGACCGGGTAGCACTTTGCACGTTAGGTAGGATAATCCTGACGTATATATAGAATTTGAAAATAATGATAAATCATTTCTTTCTGAAAAAAAAAAACGATTCTGTGCGAAGCTTCCGAAAAAAAAATATTTTTATTAAATAAAAATTGATATCTTTGTCGAAAGTTCTCTATATTTTGAGTTTGTCTTTACTTGACATTGAAATACGATTTTGTCATTTTGGTCGAACACAACTGGACTAACTCATTGGAAACGATTGGAATATCATCTTTTCAGTACCATTTTCATCCATCCTTATAAGAACTTAAACACACATTAAAATAATATTCAACAATAATATGCCTACCTATATATAGTACCTACATAATACGTAGATAGATAAAATGTATAAAATCATACTATTTTTTTTTTTAATAGTATATACTGCAGGGACGTGTTATTAAAAAATTTTAGAATATTTAAAATCGGTTTCAAACTGATTATTTTTGTAACAATATTAATTATTATTATAAATTGCTCGGAAAATAATAACGAAAAAGTTTTCGGAACTAAGTATGAAATAAACTATTTATTATATATGGACAGAATACCTATTTTACTAATCTTCCCCTAAATATACGCCACTGGTGCACATAAATAATTAATAGGTGTACACGTACCTAACAATTATTTGTTTATTTAAAATATGCATCAGTTAAAGTATACGTCCACATCACTATAATATAGTGTATATGTATATGTTATTTCATGACCCTGACCAGTTTGCGTAATTTCAGTTCACATCGTAAAATAAAACCACTAACACCATGACTCGCAAGTCGTGGGATACATATAATATGACAGACGCCTACCTATTCGTTTATTTCGTTTACTTTTTAAAAATACATTAATAATAATAATGAAAAAATAACGGATATACATATGTATATAGTATATATTTGTATACGTGCACTGACATTGATCCTGCGGCAGGTTTATTACCTCATGTGTATATTATTGTTACAAAATTATTATTAATTATGATTTAAAGTTCAAACAGACATGCGCTAAATTGAAACTTATAATATATATATTTATTCATTTATTTATTTATTTATTTACAGAATAAAATATTAAAATTTTATTACAATATTATTTCTAACGATTAACAGCGTTACATAAAGTATATATTTTTATAATTACACACACAAATATAAATTGAATAATAAATAACAATACACGTGTATTATTACAGTGTTGGATAAGTTACTTTTAAAAAGTAACCAAGTTACGGCCCTATAAATACAAAAGTAATAGCGTTACATTACTTTTTCAATTCAAAAGTAACTGGTTACAATGACGTTATTTTCAACATTTTTAAATATTATAATATTGATTATTTCCATGGCATGCAGAAACAAATCGGTGATACATTTGTCTCCATTACGAATTGCCGTTTCCTCACCATTCGTCAGCAATACCATCATTCTTCCATAACCTGATATACAAAATTAATTTCAAATTAATCAATTTATTTTAGTAATACCAATCGACAATTTCGTAAATAGATATACATAATATAAATTATTACAGTATTATAATAAGATAGACACAACTTATATACCATTAATACACATTACAAATAAAATTAACTTACGATTAAAAATAATTAAGATGGAAAATTTGATGGTTCATTATATATGGAACGAAGTATTCGGTGTAAAGCATTGCTAAGGCGAGAATGAAGTAGAATGAGAAGGAATAAAGAAAATATTATGGTTTTGAAAATAATAAGAAGGGACACGGAGCCTAAATATTAAAATAAAATATCAGGTACATCTTAGGAGCTGTTAAGAATAGATGCGATGTACTTGAGTTGAGGCCGACGTCAGAATGGGATGATGAGAGCAAAGGTATGTTTAATTTGTAACGAATGAGTGAGTGGAAGGTTTATTTTAATGATATATGCGGCATAAGAGAGGAATCTATTTTGTATACGTTTTAATCTTAAATGATCATTGGCCAGATACAGATTTTAAATAACTGTGGTATACTCCAGTATAGACCAATATAAACTTAAACAATTTCATATTATAATTTTAACAACATAATTTATATCGACTAAATAATATTTTAATATATTTACTGGACATAAAAGGACTATCAGCTATTACCTACCACCTAATACCTTTTTACACGCTTTGCTACTATTTGCAAGTAACGACATTTACCAAAAGTACCTAGTCATAAGATAATTTATAAATGTATAAGTATCAGTTTACAAATTATATAAATGTGTATTATAATCTCTAAAAATATATTTATATTTCAGAATTACCACAAATCGTTTGAAATATCGAGTTATTTCTACAATTTGGTAGAAGAAAGCATAACTCATGTTCAATATTCGTTGTGATCAACAATAATGTAGATAGGTATAACTTATATTTGTTATTTTAAAAACAATTATAGATGAAGGAATATTGAATACGATGTATCAGGAAATCATATGAAAATTAAAAATACACGTGAAGAAATTTAGTGCGCGAGTATTATTTTAGATATTTTAGTAAAATACGAAAAAAAAAACATTTCTTTTATTCACCTGTATGTATTATTTACTAAAGTACACTTGAGAACTTGTGAATTATACTACAAATTATTATTATAAACCCAAATCATAAAATGAATTAGGTAACTTTTAAGTTTTAACTGGGTATATCCTATTATATTTTAACAACTATGTTATCATATTCTGCGCAAACCAAAACCTGTAATATACTTAAAATTGTCTTGTTTTATAATAATTTATAGGTTTTATTTTTTTAATTATATTAGTTCATGGGTTATATTAGATACTATACAAGATTTCTTTTTTTACAAAAATGTAGATTGAAATTGGTTTTCCCTAAAAACTTATTTAAGGTAAAATTTACTCTATTTACGTTTTTTTTTAAATGTATTTCAATATTCCTCCCAATGCTCCTCATTAATACTTTTTCTTATAAACATATAGAAACCATCGCTGTTTTAGGTACATGGGAATCCCGTGCCCATGCCCAACCGTCAAAATTTAGTAAAAATAAAATCGTATTATATTATTTTATTTTAATAAAAATTCATCTTTTTTCGATATTCACAACTTTATATTATTTTAAAATAGAAGAAAAATTCTGAGCTACCTTAAGAGGATGCCACATCAATCATTTTGACTAGGTAGAAAAAATTTTTCTACGAATAACAAACAAAATTACCTCTTAAGACAACGGTATACCATCAATTTTCAAGGGGTTCTATGTAAGCATTTTTAAGAACTTTTTTAAATAATGATAATATAACAATTAAAAAATTTTAAAATAAATTTTCAAAGCAGTCTAAAATTTTTCTAATATTAACACCACTTTTTATTGTTGTGTAATAATGACATTTGTTAAAAAACTACTTGTGGCTTTCTGATCAGAGTGTAATCAAAAATTATCATAAAAGAAAAAAAATTACACTAAGTAAAATATGAGAACATAAACTAAGACCGAATATATAGTTATATTTAATAAGTATATTTAAACATCTAAAATTCGAAATTGAAAACGTCAAATTTTCCTATTTTCAAACTTAAAAAAATATATCAAAAAAATTATTTTAACTAAAAAAACTATGAAAATAGTTTTTAATGACCGTTGAAGAAGACCACGGAGGGGGAGGTGAATAAAAGACCCATTTTTTTATTTTCTAAATACAGTCACACCCTATTCTATGGAGATGACCGTTACAAGTCATACCGCTCTATGTTCGTCCATAGTTAATATACTCATCTATCATATTATATTTAAATTTTGAATCTATAATAAGTAGAAAAGAAGTTATACATAGAAAGCGAGAACATGTTTTAATATTGTTAAAACTCATGTTTAAGTGATTTTTAAAGAGTTTAAATACTTTTATTCAAATTTACAGAAAACCATATTTTAGATACGATATTATAGGGATTTTGTAAAAATATAAATTGCATAACAAAATTAAGTTACAGCAATTAAAAAATTAAAAAATAAGGATTTTTGAAAATTCTAAATTGTGTTATAGAATAAGAAAATTATAAAAAACTTATGAGATCATAAAAGTATACAACCAACTATACTACAGATTATTATTCCATTTTTATACAAATTATAATCACAAATTTAAAATTTTTACACCAACCCAAAGGCCAAATCCAAAATATTTAATTTTACACACGCATATATAATTTTTATTCTAAACAAAAAACGAAAAATTGGAAATAAAATTAAAATATTTAAATCAAGAAGTATACCTAATACCTAACTGATATCTATAATGTATATGTTCTATACTATAATATAATTTGAATACTTATAATAAAAAGGATAATATTTAAAAATCAATACTTACATCTAAATTTTAAAAGCTTTTTAAGAACATATTTTTAACACCAATTAATATTCTATACACACAATTTTAGTTATATTGAAAATTAATATTATTAAGCATTTGTATTTTTTTGTTCGTTTCGATTTCATTTTTCTATTTTTTGCGTTATTGTTTTTGATTTTCAATATTTTCGTATTTGATTTTTTTGGTTTAATTATTTCGTTTGAAAATTTTATTTTAAAAATGTTTTCTATCCCTGACTTTTTGTATAATATATAAAGATATAACCATTTTTTTTATATTGCATATCTGTATCTATAAAAACACAGGGTCAAGAACGAAGTCTTTTCTTGCCCTACTATAGGGATGAAGAAAGGGTTCTCGTAACCAAGATTTCTTGATCTGACTAATGAACTGAACTTCACATGATCGGTTAAACATATCAATTAGGAATGTAAAAAGAATATTTGTACTTTGAGTCTAGTGATATGAAACGCGAAAACTTATGACGACCAGTAATAGAAGAAAATAATAAATCATCAGAACAATTTTAATTGTAATATAATTCAATTAAATAAGTATGTATTTTAATACATATAAGACTATCTATACTATATAAGACGCCGCCTTAGGGATAAAATAATAAAGAAACGGTTGATACAAAATGCTTTAAAAACATCATAATTTTCACCCTTTTCCAATGTACCCTAATTAACTAAACGTTCGTTTAAATGGCAACTCTTATTAGTTTTATTTTAAAAATATATTCAAATGTTACACAATTAATATTCAATTGTTAAAATTAGTTTTATATTGTTTAATGTTTATAATATTTATTTAGTGAAATAAATATACATAAGGACTTATAAGAGAGAATTCATCATTTTTTAACACCTACTTTATCAAATAATAATGAACTACACAATCATCTAATACTGTGTGATAAATTGAATTATAGGTAAACAAGATATTGTCTACCGTGTGAAAATTAACACAATATGACAAAAAATTATCTAACATTATATAGTGTTAAATAATATTGCTTATTATATTTTAATACTTGCAAATAGCAACTGGTTTTTAAAAAAATTACGTTAATTCATATCAATACCTAATTTTAAGAGATTATACAGCTGAAACGAAATTAACTAAATACAAATATTAAGTAATAAAATTAATTAAATAAATATCCTAATACTTTTCGGAAATTTAAAATACAGGTTGTGTTTTATTTTATTAATAATACCTACGTTACTTGAACAATCTAATAAAAAAATCTTATTGTACAAAAAATATATGTAAATATCCAAACTACTCTAATAATGTTTACAATACTGAAATTAACTTCACATTATATTTAAAATATTCTACAGTTATTTTTTCTATTTGAAAAATAGAAAAATTTGGGATTTCGAATTTCATTCTCATTAACATCTTTCTAAGATTAGACTTATTGAATTATCGATTTTCAAGTTAAAACCTTTTATTTTAACAGTGGCGTATTTTAAATTTTTTTCTGGTGGGAGGGGTTGATCCAAAATATATTGAAATCCAATAATTTATATAACCATTATATATTTTACTATCTTTAGGGACAAAATAGATTAGTTGACAGATAAAGGACTACATTGAATTGATTATATGGAAAAAATGTGATCATTAAACATGACAAAATAACTTTTTCAACATTAAGTACTTACCTACATATTTTTCTATTCAGAACTTTTTTTTCTAATTTCTTAACAGTAATATAAATAAACTGTACCGTAAATTGTGGTTTATATTATTAGATAATTTTAAGATATTTATTTAAAAATTAAGAATATTTTTGTTTAATATTTAGGTATAAGTTAACCAGATGAAAAGGTTAACTTTGTAAAATTTCCTATGCTTAAAAATAAAAATCTCATACAGAAAATTTTAATTGTTCTTTGGACAAAATTTAACAAAATTTGGATAATTTTGTATAAAGTTAATATTTTAAGTTTTCCAAAAAGTGACTTATTGTTAATAGTTAATTTTAAAAAGAAACGTGTTAAGTAACCTTATTAATATTAACTTAAATTTAATTTTTAACTCGTTAATGCCCAGCTTTGCATATTCGTATATATGTGTAGTTTTACTGATAAATTATGCACAAGCAGATACAGTTTCATAAAAATCATAAAAAAGTAATTAGTATTAGACATTTTTCTTAGACGTAAATTTTGAAACTAAAACAAGTATAATATTATTTTGTATTTATACGTAGATACTTACATAGTACATATCCCATATTATGATAAATGGACCGACATTCAATCATCTTGTCAATCGTTTTTACGATGTATCCAGTCATATTTCCTCGTTTCCATATTCCCGGTGTATTTTATATAATTAAAAAAAGACATTTATGCATAAATTATTCTTATACAATCATTTAAAATTTGTACGTACTTCGTTTGTACAAGTAGAATAAAATGTATGGTAACCATGTTTCTATAAGTGGTAAGATCGTCTGACTTGTTTTTACGTTGTTTCTGTGTAGGTACCTATAATTCCATTAAATAAATTTTAAAAAAATTTGTATTTATTAAAATAATTTGTAGGTGGTTAATTATAATATTAGATATATCGATCATTGAGTTCAAAACTGTAGCAAAAAAATATAAATAAAATGTTTTCAATATAACGAATATAAAACATAAAAAGTAAATTTGTCATTCAAAGCTAAATAAGTGTATAGGTACCTTTATAATACAATCAATAAATTAACTAATTTTCTTTATTCAACTATAATAATATAATTTTAGTACAATTTGTTTAAGTTTTTGCAGTCTTGATCGATTTATATTTATTTACATAAACATATTTAAAGTCTAATAACAAATACTTACTCATACTCATACATATTTTTAAAGAACAATAAAATAATAAAATAAGTATATTTACATAGAACCAAATTAAATATTTACCATTAAAAACATCGATGAAACACATAGATGAGTGTAGCGATGAAAAACAGAAATGCCAGTGTCCGCGGATGTTGTTTATGCTCCTATTTTAATAAATATTATAATACTCATTATTAATTTATAAACATTTTATATAAAATGGTTAATAGACATCATGATTTTTCATAGGGTTGTAAGCGGTCTATTATTCTAAGGAGTTTAGTATTTATTAAATTATTATGAGATATTCTTATGTGCAAATGCACAAGTCATCGACAGTCTGTTCAAAAACATTTTTGGCTATGTAAAGTGAAAAACCATTGTAAATAAACATACTATAAATAGTTTAGCTATATTTGAAAACAAATTTAAATTCATAAATGTTTTTTCAAGATTTTACGTGAAAAATAGTTCGAATTAATTTATTATACTGTAATTCGTTATAAGATGTTTTCATTTTCTTTTCAAATTAAACATTTAATTAAAATTGTTATTCCTACAAAACATATTATTTTCATATAGTTTCACATATTATTATAGGTATAATATATACAAATACAGTTTAAGATTAGTTAATTTAAAATTATAAGTATTAGTGGTATTGATAAATAAAAATTGAACTTTAAAACAATAATTATAATATACTATTATATATATATATATATATATAGGTAAGTACTTAAATACATTTCAATGGTTCAGAGCGTAAAATATTTTATAGTAGGTCTTCTTCTTTGCGTCTTCAGTCATTTGACTGGTTTGCTGCAGTTCTCCATGCTTCCCTATTGTAACTTAATTCCTTTAGTTCCTTGTAGCTATCCTTCCCCGTGTCGATCATGATTTGTTTCATGT
>JAIPRL010003794.1:0-15057 GCA_025469235.1 Pemphigus obesinymphae | reverse complement strand
TAAATATAGGTTCATAAATTCAAATTTAAAGTAAGTATTTTTATACCAAAATAATTAAATGTAATGCAAATTTATGACAATGATGTATTGATATCAGATTGAGAAAAGGAGAACTCTGTGAAATTGTAAACAATCTTTTTAATTTTTCTTACGTAATTGAATTTTTTTTTGTGGGGGACGTTGAGTAATAATGGGCCCCTCTAATCAAGGGCCCGTGGCATTTGCACACATCGCACACATGTATGACACGCCACTGATATCGAGGATTTATATAGTTGACTCGTCACCCATTCAAATTTATAATAAACGGTCTCGATCACGATCTTCTAAGAAGATCTTCTAATATCTCGATGCTGACCACGGTTATCTAGAGTGAATCCCGAAAAAAATTAATTTTAAAAATACATTTATATAATTATATATTATGAAATATAATAAAATCATACATCATATTAAATAAAGTGTTGGAATAATGATAATTTAAGGAAGTATAAACAATAATATTAGGCTCAAGAATTATATCAAAGAACACAAAATTGAGTACATATACCTACCTAGTTATATGATTGTCATTTGTCAAGATAAAGACAATTTATTAGTTGGGAATTTTACATGGATATCTAAATGTAAGATTTATTCATTTTTTCAAGAGGTACATGGTGTTTAAAATATGTTTATTTATTTAGCACTTGCTATAAGTACCTCTTTTTCTTCTCCTTCGCCTTCTCTCTCAACTATTTGAGGTCGGCCACCCTGGTCCTACACTTCCACTTAATTCTATCTCTCGCATCTTCTTCACTTACTCCTACCTTCCTCATATCACTCGCCATCACATCCCCCCATCTCTTTTTCGGTCTTCCTCTCCCCCTCTTACCAACAAGTTTGCTATAAGTACCTACCTATATAAAAGTATATATATTGAAACTTAAATCCTATGGGTATTATACATTTGAAAACATAGTCAAGCAAAGCAGTATACTTATTATTTTTACAGTATACGAGTTACATTATGCAACATACTAGCCAGTATTGACTATTGATAACGATAATCGGAATAATAATCCCTGAAAATGAGTTGGAATAATAATCTCCGGACAAATAATCCCTAAATATTTGAAACAGCTGTAACTTGGTAAATTTTTGGTTTAGGGCCATAATCTAAACATCAAAATTAATTTTATAAATGTAATCATGTGAATCTGGTATCAAAAATGGAAATAGCTATTTAAATTTTTAACCCTTTCGGTGCAATAATTTACGTTTTTTTTTTAAATTGCAACCCAAAATTGACCTAGTTACAATCGCTGTTAATTATTTTTACAAAATAACAAATAGAACAATAGATTTTTCCATATCTCGTTTGCCATATGCATCTATCAATATGGAAATCGATTAAAAAAAAATTAAAAATGAAGTAGGAGCTGATGGAGCGAAAATAGCTCTCAGTAAATCGGAAGTCCAAAAGCAAAAAACAAAAAAAGATACAACGAAATACAAGGATCGTTTGAATGTCTTATGTAAACGCTTTGAAAACAAAGAAATGACTATAAGTACCAGATTTTTTAAGAAGTGTGAGCCATAATATCCATCATAATAAACAGGTGACGTTTATATTACATAATTTATTGTAAATATTTTACGAAAATCGTTGTATTCATGTTCTATGATTATGATTTATTATATTATTATATTTGTGAATTAATTTATTAGTGCATGTTTAATGGTTATGTTTATATGATGGCCACTTGTATTATATTACCTTAAGTATTGGAGATTATTATTCCGGGATTCATTGATAACATATACACAGGGAGTTGCGACCACTTTTCCTAAATTTTGTATTTTCTAATAACCAATTTTACATCCGGATCTCCATTAATACGGACGTTCGGATCCGCATTGATAACACGGACTTCCGTGTGCGCAAAACATACATGGACTTCTGGGTCTCTAGACACAGCGTTTTATTTTTTGAAAAATCATATTATGAAACAAAAAATTTTTATGGGGACATTTGTTTATGTGATTTAAAAAGTTTTAGTGTGATTGTTTTATCATGCTCACCTAATTTCTGGGAATATTTTAATTTTTTTTTTAATTTTTGTTTTTTATGAACTTGAGATACATATGTCATAATTTATTATATATACCGATTAAAAAGAAAATAGTTGGAAGAACTAAGTAAATTATATTAAATATTATTAGGTATCATATAATAACATATAAAATGAAAATGTATAACATTAATTTTATATCAAAATAGTGTTAAACGTATACAATTTTGATGTATCAATATTTATTGAATCAACATAGATATAAATAAAAACCCAATTTCTACAAAATAATTTGTTTTTATTTAACAACTACATATTTTGAAAACATTGTTTTCGAAATACATCTTTGTTAAATAAAAATAAATTATTTTGTAGAAATTCGGTTTTTATTTATATCTATAAAAATTCTACAAGTAACTCAACACCAAAATATTGAATCTACAGTTAATTATCTATTAGCATTTAAAGCAAAAAAACGGTGTTGGCGGGGTACTATAAAATGTATCTGTACTGTCCACACACTTCCTATCTAAATTTAAAATAAATTTAAAGAATTAATATTTGATATTGATACATACATATAAACAATTATTATAGAAACATTTGAAATATATGGATATTCACAGATAAAATTAGATGAGCATGATAAAAAGATTCACTCTGTATACCTATTGCTATTTTATTTAACGAGTTCTGACAGTACTTATTTAAAATCCATTTTAAATGTTTTGAACACCAATCATTCATTGGTGTTCAAATCATTGATTATGATTCCTTACCTATTTTATTAATTATAATTTCTTATAGTTCAGTAAATTAAAATGTTGCATATATGAGATACAGTGTGTTTCTGACCGATTACAATATTAGGTAGGTAGTCTGTCACAATTTCATTTACAAGGGAAAATTATAATATGTACCTACATACATTTTTAACAGAGTTAAAAATAGGAGGAGGTTTTTATATAATAATATTTTTGTACAAAAGTCAACTATTAGTATTTTTAAAAAAATTCAATCTATCAAAAAACCTTAAAAATGCCAGTTCATTAACTAAAATAAAACGTAGTGCACTATTTTTACCAATTATTTATTTTCATTAAAAAGTAATACATAGTTAAAAAATGATTTAATATCATCAAAATACCAAGTTACTAGTTTTTTCTACAAAATTTATATTAGAAAATTATTTAAAAAATGATAATAGAAATGCAATTAAAATACATTTAGACACAATTTACAGCTATTACTGTCATGTTGAAACTATTGTAGAATATAAATGTTTTATCATTTATGGACATTGGACATTATACTTGTGGTATATTATTATTATTATGTTGTATAACATAATATATTAATTCTTTATTGAAATTATAATACTATAAACAACAACTATTATATATATAATTTTTTTTAAATTAATATTGGGAAGACCAGATTTTTTACTATACTAAATTACGTCCTTGTTTGTGGCATAATACTAGAATGACAGGAATAAAATATAAAAAAGTTCTACATCATAGATACAGTGGCGGTTGTATAACACTGTGCATACAATAGGTAACGTTCATTAAATTATAATTTATTCAAACTCACATACAATTATGTGTAATTTGATTAAGCCGAAACTTGACATATTTATTCAAAATGCATTGGTATAGCCAAATTAGTTATTTTTGGAACCCCAAAAAGAAGGACAAATTTTTATTTAAAAAACGTCTATATTACTTAAATAAATCTTAATTCTCAAATTCTATTTAAAAAACTGACTCCAAAACTCCGAAAAATGTGTCTATATTTGATATTGACTTTCATATATTGAGCTGTTGGTGTATAATACCCATTTTACACAATATCATGGCCACTTTGTTCAGAGAATATAATAGCAGTGCAAATTTTTGTTTTTCTGGACAGACCTATCAGTTTATTTAATAAGTACTGAAATAATTATAACATGTTAAGTATTAATGAATATTTTTTTTTTCAAGTTTATTGAAATATGGCTGAACTTCACAATGATCTGTCAAAAGAAATGAGTGCCTTGTCTGTGAATAATGCCCACTTGAATAAACTTCAGTTGAATGATAATGTACAGTCAAAGCTGAACAAAGTAAAAACCGATTATGAGAGTATTTTTTCATGGAATATCCAAAAACTGACAGGAAACAATCAAAACCTTATGTTGAACCTAATTGATAGGATTAGGGAAAAATGTGAAATTATTGTAGACAATAACGATGAATTTAATTTAAACAGGTAATAATTGCTTATTTTAATATTTTTGTGCATAATTAAATTTCCGTATAAATATGTATACACAAAATATGCTTAGGTACCTAAAATTTAATAATTTTATTATGTTACGTACTAAGTACTCATAATTTAAATATAGTCTTAATTTAAAGTTTTTAGATTAGTGGTTAAAAAAAGTTGAATAAATTATACATTTATATCAAATGTATTATTTTTTTTTTAGATTTTATTTACAATTGATCACTAGTTATGAACTTTACATCAGTGAAAGTTATAATGAATCTTTATTGGAAATTGAAAATACTGTCAAATTGATGGAATCATGTGAATTTGATGAAGCAAACGAACAGTATTCAGATGCTTGTAACCATATTGCTCGTGCCACATATGCGTATATTGCTATAACATTAAATCTTGATTCTGAGATGGTAAATTTTAATTATTGTTTAATTTAATAATTATGTATCAAATTATATTTTGTATTTTTTTTTAAATTTTAAGTAGAGGGTAGAATGTAATTAGTTTTATACATTTACTTTATTATATATATTTTTACATTTACGTACATTGTATGTTTTAGTTTATACATTTTTGGGGGTAAAATAAGTAGAGCGTATATTTTATATAAAATAATTTTATTATGATTCTAATTAATACTTTAGAAGAGGTTATTTTTCAATTTTCCCAGTAGTTTTCTTAAACGTAAAGGAAATTTAACTTTTATAACGAAAATATTTTATAAATGCAGGGATGATCAAAATAGCAAATAAAGTTAACATGGTTACCTATATTTTAAACCTTGTAACCTGTTGTAAATAATACAACAGTTTTGTACTTGTATATATTTTTTTAATTACATTCTATTTTTATCTCATCCAAGATCATGGGTATTCTTCGAAAATGTTATTATCTACGTCCTTGACAACTTACCTAAAAAGCTACCTAGTTGTTAGAGATTGTTAGTTGTGTTTATTAGTTAACAATAGTTAAGAATTTTGTTGACTGATTGTGAGCCACCATTTATCTATTCTCTAACATTGTTAATAATTAGATCAAAAAACCCACTGTTACCTATGAAAATGCCATTTTTTGACCTAATTTATATTTGATAAATTGCTATTCCTTGCAAAAACAACACGAGTCAAATATGTTTTATATTAATTTAATGAAATATGGTCAAAGTTAGACTATTTAAAATTATGAATTATAAATATTATTGATCCTAAAAATAAAATTAATAAATTGGTGTAAGATGAAAAGAAGTTGAATTTCCGGAGTAATTTATTTACTTGTGACTTGTGTAAAATTTAGATTTTATGACTTGTGTTGTTTTTGAAATTACCAATTCAATAAATAAAAACAAATCAATTAATTAATATTGACAAGAACAAATCTAATTAGAAATTTTTTTTTTTTTTAATTAAATAGAGAATATTATTTTTAGGAAAAATTAAATATTTACTATGCTGTAATGTAGTCTTTAGTTTAACATTTTTTTTTAAAATTTTAAAATTTCCTGATTTTCAATTACGGATTTAGGCTTTTAAAAAACATATTAAAGAAAATGTTAACTACAGACTACATGCGGTTTTCAGTTTTTAGTATATTTATTGATCCTTGTTAATTAATAATATATATGATATATTAATAATTAATGTTTTTTTTTTTTTTGTTTTTAATAATGAACCCATATGTTAAACATAATTATGTTATATTTTACTATTGGCTACATATTTTTTACTTTTAGATAATGAAGGATGTCAAACCAATATCTAGTTTAAATCGAGCCGAAAAAGCGGCGATTTGTGGAGTTAAAGCTAGAGTATTTATGGAATATCCACCAATCGGTAATGATATTGCTTTAAAATTTGCTGATGAAGCCTGTAACCTTCATTCTACTGAACCAGAATGGTTAATAATTTGGTTAAAAGCCAAAGGACGAGTTAGACGCTATTATGATCAATTTAAAATGCCTGATGAAAATGAATTTGATGTAGCAGAAATATTATGTACTACAAAAACTAAACCTCGGCTTTTAATTCAAGCTTCTAAACTGTATATGGAAGCAGCATTTGTTTATAAATTAAATTTCAACCCTGAAGAATCTAATAAATATTATAAGCTTTCATCAGATCTTACATTGTAAGTATCAATAATATAATTGATAAAACTAATTTTAATTAAATTTTAATATGCATTAATTAAACTAAGTTATTATTAGATGTTTAACATTATTGATATGTAATGGTTTACACTAAGCATATAAATAATAAACAAATGAAACTGCAATATAGAATCTATGTTTAATCCATTTAATCAAATGATCACCTTGAATTTTCAAACAAACTAAAATATTCAAAAATATTAAACATAATATTGCGTATTCATAATCTAATATCTTGTAATTGTGCTAAATTATATTATAATTTGATAGCAGTATAATTTATTTACAAATGCATTAAAATATGACCCTGGTTTTAAATTATAATTAGGTACTTAGTGATTAAGATACCTATAACTATTATGTATGTTATGTTGAAAAACAATTGAAAACATGAGTCTCCTATGCGACATTAAAATTTTAAAAAAACCTATAACATATTTTCTTTTTGTACAGTATAATATCTTCTTAAATAAATAATGTATGCATAATGTTAGAATTTTGTTTTAATAATACAATTTTCATTTTTGAACACACAACACAAAGTACCTATATTTTTATTGCTGGAAATGATGATTAATTTACAATTTGGTTTTTAGTGTTTTTTTTACATAAGATGTTTGTTCCCGGCAACAACTATTTATAGACACAACACATATTTATTTGTAAAATTTTACTGAGATTTTTGACATTATTATTAGATTATATTAATCTTAATAGAGTATACATTTATATAAGCAATGATAGGTTAATTGTATTATGGCCTAGATCTTATTTTACATAATATTACATATTTTACTATAAATACCCATAAAAAACTTAATTGTTGAAACTATAAACAAGACACCCTATATAATGTATTAATAAGTAATATTATTCATACTGTACCACAGCAGATGCTGAGTAGACATTTTAGTTTCACCACAGTATATTGTATGATATTTGTCATCATACACAGTCGTCTTTGTTTGCAAGTATTACTCTGCGTATTATTTCAATTTATTTGTTATTATATTATTTATCTGCTGTAGGTACTTATTATTATATATCTTTTATCTCTTGTAAACCCAAGGTACTCAACATTAATTTTAACTCAAATTGTAAGAACATATTTCTTATGGTCCATATATGTTATCAAAAAATCAAAGTCATCTCATGACTCATGTTCACCAATCAATCGACAATTAAGTTTATTTTCATCATATAAATCATATATAATGCACTATGTTATAATCAATGCTAACATTTATTATTTAGAAAACAATAATTACTAATATAATTATTTGATTTTATATATTTGATAGAAAAGCTGTAGAGTTATCTCAAGATAATATAAAACAACTTTATTCCTGTTTAATGACATATATTGATTATCCGAAAGAGTTTCAGTCTAAAACCGTAAGTGATGAAATAATTCAAAAACTGATAAATGTAAAAAATAGCCGCGTGGATCAAGTTTTGGGAAAATATTATTTAAAACATGAAAAAGTATGATATGTTAACTACATTAATTTATAATTATTAAAAATTATAACTAAAGCATAAAAATGTATTTAATTATTTAGAACTATGAAAAAGCAAAAATACATTTATCTCGTGGAATGGCTGCTGGTCATTTTAGTAGTGCATTACAATTGGTTAAAGTGGAATGTCTATTACAACCTGTCGAAAAATTTGCACTTGTAGAAACACTCAATATGATTTATGATGTTTTTCCGAGCCCAAAAAGAAGGCTTATTGTTCTATCTCAAATACTTATATATTACTATTATTATGAAAATAACCCAAAAGAAATTATGCACTATTTGAAATTGTACTTGGATCAAGATATTGATGATACATTCAAAAGACGTCATTTAATTGTAAGTAAATCTAATTTGTTGGTACCAAGTCTTTAAGGTTTCATTTATATAATAATTATAACATACCTATATGAGTTATAGTAGTTGTTTAACACTGAAGATGAAAACATTGTTTTCGAAATACGTATTTGTTAAAATAAAAACAAATTAATTTGTAGAAATTGGGTTTTTATTTTTATATAAATAATTCTACAAGTAATTAAACACAAAAATAATAAATATACCTATATGAAATCTGGTAACAGTGAAAAAAACCCAAATATAAATTATATTTTATTTACCTATTTATTATTTAAAAATATATAAGGCAAAAAAATTGTACATAATAATACCTAAATATAGTAAATAGGTACCTTATCATTTTCACTGTGACTTATGCTTATACTCCACGATATAGTTAATACATAATACAGTTTTATTAATTATTTTGAGTTTTATTTTTCAAAGAGTGTGGTGTTCTTTTTGGCAATGAATAAAAATTCATTGAAAAATAATTTGTGGCCAGAAAGTGGGTATGAGGTATGGGGTGGTACTCTACTCCATGTACTGGTACACTATGATACTCATAGATTTTTAGTTAAATATTATTTTAAATTGTATCTCTTTCTGTTAGATTGTAAAAGTCTCAGGTTTTATTAACATTTAACACTGAATACCCATATGGTATAGGTAGTGTTAGTATAGTTCATATTTTGAAACTTCAATTCTGTGGTAGATGTAGGGATGGTGGTGTTTTTGGTATACTAGTATTTGGAAATTTTTGTGTTAAACGATATACCATAAAAAAAAAAAAAACTTATTTATTGAAGTAATCTAAAATCGGGTTTTCACTATCAGACCATTACGATTCATATACTTTGTATAACGATAAACATAAACATGAATTCTTTAATGACTACCTAGTGGCTAGTGAGTAGTACACACTGCACAAAAATTATTCAGTATTAATAAATAACACCATTTCATCATTTGTCAATAGTCATTATTAGAGATGGGCAAAGTGAGTCTGGGGAATGAATCACCCATCACATTTATCTTGTCCGAGGAGCAAAGTGACAAATTTCCATCATTATCTTACTGGATTTTTTTAAGTTTCATATAGGTATTTCAGTTTACTGGTACATATTGGTATTTTTGGTATACTGTTTCAATACCGTCAGCCTTAGGTAGGTACCATCGGCTATAGACTCATAAACTTACCACACTATAACCCGCCTTTATTTATTTAATTTTATGATAAATTGTTTGCAATAATATTTAAAAATAAATATATATTTTCATTTTTGTAAATGATAGCTTATGGTATAAATAATTTAAATTAATTCTGGTGGATATATTGATTTAGTGTTTTTTTTTTTTAAATAATTGTATTTGTTGTTTCAATTTCAGTATGCTTATCCATTGTTTAAAGTAAGCGGACTATTCAAAACAAAACAATTTCTAAATGCTCTATCTGTCAAAGTAAAAAATATAATGAAGTATCATGAGTGGAGTGAAGAAGAAAAAAAAATTATTGATGACACGTGTAATCGGTTTAATAATATATCCAATTTAAGAACTCATGAAAATCAATTTGCTCGTAATAATCAAATTGGTTTTCGTAAACAAGATGGTGATAGAAGTAATTCAAATAGAGAGTATCCTAATAAAAAACCATATTATGATAGAAACAATGAATATAATTGGCGAAAAAAACAAGTAAATTCTTCAGAAAATTATTCTAACAAAAATAATTCACATCATTCTTCAAAAAATATTGATCAAAATAAGGATAATTTAAACAATTTTGGTCCAAACAAAGAATTCTCCGTATATAATAATAAAAAAACTGATTATGTCAAAAAATCTCATCAGACACGTGAATTTATGAACAAATTGAATGATTCAAATATTGTTGATAAGTTTAAACCCCAATATGGTTCCAAGAATAATTTACATGTTGTGTCAGTGGAAAACGACTCTAACCTTAGACCAAATACTTATGGATTACACGGTAAAGATTATAATAAATCAAATTGGCATAATCGACCAGATGGATTTCAAAATCAAAATAGTCGTTCGTTTCAACATAAAAACAATCATTTTAATAATTTACAACATGCTGAAGTAGATAAAAATTCAGATAAGAAAACTAGACCAAAGCTGTATCAAAGCGGATTTAAAGCGGACTCAAAAGCCCAACACAATCGTGATTTACCTGATAATAGTAACCCAAATAAACAAAATAGTGATACTAAGACTCCTCCTACACATCGTTATGATATTTTTCATTCAAACTAATATTAATATACAGCAGTTTGCTTTAAATAATTGTTACCTAATTCATTTTTTCATTGTCTAATTTTAGTCATATTATTTCAAATTTGTATTTTTATAACCCAAGTTATTTGTTAAATTAAGTTTTTACTATACATTTGATAGAAAATGGCTTTAATTGTAACAAGATACATTTTTTTCATTGATAAATATTTAATTATATGTACATATTCATGTCTAAAATTGTAATTCAATTTTGTATTTTAATTTTAAATCTTAGAATCTACTAAAAAAGGGATTTAATTTTTGGAACTTTTTACTAATTTCCAAAACTTTTTCATATGAGAAACTTATTCCTAATATTCTCTAGTAAATAACCTACAGAATTTTAATATATTTTTAGAATTAAAATCAGAACATTATAAGTACTATAATTTTGTAGACATAATTTTGTCAGGCTCTTCAAGTCTAAATTGTTGCATGAATAAATCAAATATTTTATCAAGATTTGTACATGCAGGTAACAGTGGAAGCACATGTGATATACACACAAAATACTTTAATCATCATACAACGACAATATATATTTCAAAAATGCTTACGCATAATCCCTTAAAATTGGTATATTAAAGTTATTGTCACCAATTTTTATTTACATTATACACATAATATGTTAAAACTAGTTTGGTACTTACATATTATTTTTAATTTTTCCTAAGAAATGTTAGTTATTATAAGATATTATCCGAAACTACTAATAACTCTGTTTTAACAGTTTTCTCAAGTTAGAATTTATATGTGTGGAACTGCATTGTTTTTAAATATTCTCTTATCAAATTTTCATCAAAATCTTGGAAAGTAAAATGCATTTATATATTTATATTTAAGTAGTCAATTTTGGTGGTATTGTGTGATACCCCCTAATTTAGTTCCAAACAACCAGACCTTTGAATGAACTAGTTATAAATGCATTCAACTAAGTGAATTTAGTTCATACTTTCACCAAACTTGAACTTAATTTTAGTAGATTGTTTCACTATATTTATTTTATTATTATATATTTTATTTCACAAGTTCAATAGAATTTAGTAATGTTAACAATTATATTATTAATATAATAAGCTAATGTCTAGTTCTTGAAACCATTCCAATGCATCGTTTTTTGCTGCATGAATTCAGTTAATGCCTTGGCTGAACTTTCTCTTTAGGCAATCTACCTCAATATAGTGTATTATTTGGTTTTTGTAGCCACAGCCGTATGCAGGGCCATCCTTTAAGACCCCATGTGGACATCATGAAACTGCTGCACCGGTCAGTGCCCATTTCGGATTCTATAAAGTATGGACCATACACCTCATAAATCTATACCTTGTACACCTTTATTTGGGTCAGGTACTAGAGAACTATTTATAATATCTGTTGATATTCAGATTTCACGCCATTTTTTTTTTTTGCCAGCTCTTTGGTTATGTTTCATGGGGATTTTTTTGATTTTAACTTGAGTTTGGGTGTATTTCTCAGAATAATAAATATTTTCATATTTTTGGCTTTGTTAATGGTTCTAAGCAGCACCTTCCTGCGTAAGGATGGTGGCAAGATATAGGTACTATCATAACTAATACCATCAACTTGGCACTAATGTCCAGCAATACAAATTAACACCAACATAAAAATAATGATTATTATACCAAACATAATATAATATTGTGAGCCATTACCTGTCAAGAACGGTACTCTTCAGAACAAGAAGACTGAATTTTATGAACTCAAAATGATAAAATAAAAAAAAATAAAAGTCAATTAAAATAGTAAAAGATATTGTGTATATGCAGTTCGGAAAATGTTTCATTTGGCACGCTACGTTACGTAGCCTATGTATAAAGAGACATACTTATGTTCATCCGATACTGTAGCCGCCGGCCGTCCGCTTAGTTACATTTGCCACCGATTGTGGAAGGAGCACTAGGCGAGATGCGGTATGGAGATGAGCGAGAGTTCTGCAAATTACACAAAAGTAGGTATCCAAAATTGTGTTGCTATATTTTAATTCTAAGACGTACTACAAGATAATTAAAATTTCAATCAAATCTGCAAACTGGTGATTTTTGGTTTTTAGAAAATTTTCCATATATATCGAGAAATAATGAAAATAATAGAAAAGTATAAATTACAAAATATAAATTCATATATTTTTTGCAAATTTTTAATTAAATTTCTATTAAGTACAATTTATTTCTTTAAAATAATAAAAATAACATAATTTTGTTTAATTTAGTTCTAAATTAATCAAAACATTTGTGATGACTAATGTTTATCTTTAACAGTGAAATATTTTGCGCTAATTTACAAAAACTATGAATAAATACTATTTCTGATATTTATCTTTAGTTAGTATTTTTAACTACCCTTTCTTTTTAATAAAGAAAGTATGTAAAGAAATAAAACACAATTTTATTTTATGCGACCCTTCTTTTACTACAATGATGACCTTGAACACACACGGTTTCCAAAAAAATAAAACTACAAACGCAACTTAATAATTTTTACATGGCAGGGAGAAAATTCAAAATACCATGAGTGTTCCTCTCTTTTATATATGGGAAGGGACTCAACAGTGTCCCCAACTTTTGAACTTTTATAGTACCTATATAATATATTATTAAAATAATTTTTTAATTTAGTATAATATTACTGGTTGGTTGGTAAAATAATTTTTTTAATCAATTTTTTCTTATCACTTTCTTATCAATCTGTCGAACAACGGGTATGAGCTCTGTTTCCTCAGTAGTATATTATTAATACTTATCAAGTATCGTTTTGAAATTCTGGCATGTCTTAAGATTGAAATATTGCAACCAAATTTTGGATACATGACTTCAGTATAGTTTGAAATAAAATTATGAATTTTAAAATTTTTAGAACAACCCTAATATATATTATATAATATGTAATATAGGTACTAAATTTATATAACTTACCAATAACATCTATAATGACATTTGCCATAACAAACAACATTGTTAATTTCAATATTTCTCAAACTTTTAAAAATGGACTACCTATCTCCCAAAAAAAGTTCTGGTTATAATGACAATATCAAATAATACATAAAAAAAACGAGTACCATACCTATATATAAATTTGAATTGTATTATATGTGACTATATATAGTTTCTATTTTATGCATTCATATATTATTTATAAAGACATATTTTTACAGGTCTCTTAGCCGTCGTTATAAATAATACCGATTATATATAAATACAATTATTGCTGTTATATATATTGCGCACCATACTCTTTGAATAGGTACCACGAGCCGCCGCAATTGTTTAAGTGAACAATTTGTAATTAAAGTTCAATCGGGCCGTTCTGTTATTCAATAAAATAAATAATATAAGTATATATAGAAAAATATTATTTTTTTTTTTTTATGAATTTCTTTAAAGAAATGTATATTTTTTAATGGAATTTTATACTACCTACCTAGCTGAATATATATATATTGGTAGGTATATAAAAACAATATTAATTTAAACGATAAATTTATTTTTAATAACAAAATATTCCGTATCAAATAATGTAGAACTTAACTAACTATAAGTAAAATAATACAATGAAAATTTTATTATTCAAGTTCAACTCAGTTTAATCTTTTTAACAATTTAAAAGCATTTGAAATTACTTGATAATAAATTACTTGAAAAATAAATTACTTGAAATACTTAATTTTGGATTAACTTGAAAAATATTTGAAAAGTATTACCTAGTTACCTACCTATCTATTGTATGTAATGTGACCATGGTAATGCCACGTTGGATTTGCATATTCACTCCACTCCGTAATTCTAACTTAATTTATAAATATTGAAGTATAGGTATAGGTACTTTTAGTTGATTATTAAACTTATTTATTATAATTTTTCATGCCTCCAATAGCCATTTTAGAGAATCGTTGAAGTGTTTCGTTTATTCTTTCTTTTTCCTTCAATCTCCACTTTTGATTCATCAGAATCAACGGAAATGTTAATTTTAACAATCCTATAAAATGGTACAATGAATTAGTTTTGAAATTCACTATTATACTCAGTGGCAATTCAGGGCCGTAGCAAGACCCAATAGCGCCCCTGGCAATGAACAGAATTTGCGCCCCCTCCTCAATCACTGTCATTTCTATGAAATATTTGTGGTAGAGTAATAAGAAAAACAAGGGCTTTTCACAAATTTGTCGATTGAACTGTCCAAATAATTGCCAACCAAAATTGTTTTTCTTAGTGAGACAGTATCCCCTCCCCGCCCTCTCTTGCTGACCTTATAATCACCCAATTTGTTTTTTTATTAACTTAAAAAAATATCATTAAAAAAACCATCTTTAACATAAATATCTCCTTTTTTTATTAAATATTAAAATCGTTACATATAAAAATAAGTAACCACTATAAGTGATCGTTAACACGAATAATATTTAAAT
>JAIPRL010003793.1:0-43641 GCA_025469235.1 Pemphigus obesinymphae | reverse complement strand
GATGACATGGATGACCTACTTGACGATATGGAGGAGTCGGTCACATTGAACACCTTCAGGAAGGTGGACGTATCCTGCTCGGTCGTTGCTGGAAAAAAGAACAATGATGTCTCGGTACACCGAAGGTTTACTATTTTTTTTATTTTTTTATTTTTTTCAGTTTAATAATATAAAATTTTTTCGGATTACAGAAGGCGAAGACATGTAGAATGTTGACAACGTGTTTGGCGGCCTCTCTAATGTTCGAAAGTAAGCAGCGGATGGGTGTAATACAGCACCTGACGCTGCTGGAATTCGAGAAGGCCGTTAAACGACTGGGCGATAAAGTGATATACGACGAGAAAAATAAAAGTCACGACAAAAGGCCAACATATCTCGTTGCCGACGAGATATGCACGGTAAGAATGCAAAATAACGACATTCTTAAGAACCGTAATATAATTTTAAATTTTTTCAGATATTACACGATTCGGAGGCGGCTGCCGTGTGATTTGTGGAACATTTTTGTAACGAATACATACCGGGCCTTTGATGAAGATATTCGTCCTGATCAACACCGAGTGTAAAAAAAAGGACATAATGGTGACCGGGGCGGACTGACGGGCCGGTAAACTTTTAAGGCTAACGCATAATTTAATTAGGAAGATGGTCCCGACGGATGCGCACCAAGGCCACACCACGGACATAAACACTGCCGTGTCGGCCGCTCTGCAGCACTCGTACCAGACGGCGGCACGGCATCGCGATGCTTTGCGGGTGGTCGAAAATTGTATGTGTGATATGTGTCTCTTGTCATTTATTAGTAAATATAATCGCTATCAGCATATGAAGTATGCACATAGAAAGACTGTTATCGAATACTCTCCAGAATCAGTTAGCTTATATCATGAGCCCACTAACACTACCGCTTTTACAGTACAAGAAATAAATGATTATTTAAATGATTCTACAGAAGATGCCGCTTTTATGGAGATTAACATGGATTTTGATAAACCAGGTAAAGATATTATTTCAAATAGATTATTTCAAAAAAAATGTTATGTGCGAAATAGTTATATCTTGTTTTTATTTAGGGCCATCTAAAACGGCCGCAAACTGTAAAAATGTACGGGAAAATACGGTAAACTATTCAAGATTTACAGAAATTAAGTCGCACCGACAGAGAAAAATTGTTTGGTATTACGCCAAAAATGTAAATAATATATCAAAATATCCATCGTTTCTTTACTCTATAAAACCAAAGTTCATAAATATTTTACACGAGTATGTAGTAAACAGCCAATTAAATTTAATTTGAAATTAGAGGGTACTTATGATAAACCGAATATCACCGATTCATCAGAAATCGCTCTTTCCAAATACCAGCAATCCCCATTTTCAAAGCTTCTAACATAGAGACGATTATCGGCGATAAATTTTCAGCACTAATAACGGAGGAAGATGTGTAAATGTCGAGGGTTAGCGGTTTTATGTTGGAGAAGATGGACGGGATGATGTTGACCGTGTATACATATACTCCCTTGGGATGACAAAGCTAAAACTAAAAATCCCGTTTTTATAAATTATTTCACTATTATTTTATAATTTGTTACAGCGATGTATTGAAATGTATGGGGAAGGCATACAGAATTCAATTTCACATTCCTCTGTGTATCGATGATGGTGAGGAAGGAGGGTGAGGACGGCGCTGGACACAATAATGATACCTTTGATGCTTACTATGAAGATCTGGATACAACATATAAAAGGCTGCCAGGAAACGTTATAAAAATTGTTCTAGGAGATCTGAACGCCAAATGTGAAAAGGAAAAACACTTCCTACCAATCATAGGAAGTGAAAGCGTTCATGACACTAGCAATGACAATGGGCTGAGAGTCATATCATTTCCAGCATCCAAGGACATGATTATAAGTAGTACAACTTTCCCTCATAGAGATATACACAAGATAACTTAGTATAGTCACCAGATGGTAAGACAGCTAATCAGATTGACAATGCACTAATACAAAAGCGCTTCAAGTCCTGTATCATTGATGTAAGGAGCTTTAGGGGGGCAAAATCAATTACACCGCAACGCTTCTCAGACAGGTATACCGAGGTTCGGGGAAGATGGCTAATCAAGAGTTATTTCACAATAAACTGTTGGCGGCCGAATATCTCTCTTCTATGGATTTAGTGAATACGGTAGTCACAAAATTTAAGGATGACATGGATGACCTACTTGACGATATGGAGGAGTCGGTCACATTGAACACCTTCAGGAAGGTGGACGTATCCTGCTCGGTCGTTGCTGGAAAAAAGAACAATGATGTCTCGGTACACCGAAGGTGAACTATTTTTTTTTATCCCTAAATCATCATTTTCCACTCTCTTACGTAAAACGCCTGAATTAATGGACAGTTTTAACGGTGGTGGTTCAATATCAAATGATCTGCAAGCTTCATTTAAAGCAACTGGTATTTTTCCAATAAATAAGCACAAAGTATTAATTAGAAAAATTACCAAATGAAGATAATTCAAACATAATTAATGACATAGTAACTGACTATTTAATTTTAGCTAATTCGAAATGGAAAGAAGTTGATGCTTATAAATATGTACAAGGCGAAGAAATTAGCAAATCCTGATATAAAATATGATCAATTGGTGAGGAAACTGGCGGCAGAATGTGGATTTGGCAACAGCAGTGTTCAGAAAATACTTTCGGAGTACAATAATAGCAAAACCATTTCTTTTCCTAAAATGACAAAATACCGAATAAAATTTATTGAAAAAATTGACGACTTCGATAAAAATGCTATCGGGCAAAACTGCCAACTCTAGAGAAAGTCTTTCAGGCTATGAAATAAATGATGACAGTTTAAATACATTAAAACGGACAACGATGGACCACCTATTGAGAGATTTGAATTTTGTTTATACAAAAAGACAAAGAAATAGTGTTCTGATAGAATGGGAATATTTAAGTTTATAGCGTAGAAGATACTTGAGAAGTATTAAAAAATTCAGTGAAGAAGGACGTACAATTTACTATTTGTACGAGACGTGGTGTGAAGCTGGTTACTGCTCACCGATGGGATGGTTTGACAGCACAATTAAGTCAAGTAGGGATGCGTACCAAAAATAATTAACTACGGGCGCTGTCAATCCAACTGGAAAAGGTAAACGATTAATAGTAGTACACATTGGATCACGGGAAGGATTTGTTCATGATAGTTTATTATGCTTTGAATCAAAGACAAATAGCGCCGATTACCACACTGAAATGAATGATAGAATTTTTTTAGAATGGTTCAAAAGATTTTTACCATTTTTAAATGATAATTGTGTTATTGTTATGAAGAACGCTCCATACCATTCTGTTAAGATTCACAAATTTCCAGTCACACCATGGAAAAAGCCGATATTATTAAATGTCTCCACGACAAAAATATTGAGTATGATACATTCATTAAATCTCAATTATTACACTTGGTGAAACAACACAAACCAAACATTTTAATTTTTGTATTTTTGAGTAAATATTTATTAAAACAGTCTTTTTAAAGACTCCACCACTTTAAAAGTCGCGGTGGAAAGTAATATTGTTCAAAAACTATCTAACAAAATATTACTTATAGTTCCTAATATATATATTTTCTTATTTCCGATCAAAATGCCAAGCTGTATATTATGTAATAGATCAGAAAACATTAGTTCGAAAAATGCGAACATTACATTTCACAGGTATGATTAAGATTTTAAAGATTTAAATAGCTCAGATATTTAATAATGTTTATTTCAGATTTCCTACTAAGGAAAATATACTGATAAAATGGAAAAACTTTCTAAAGGAAAATATATTGATTAGTGAGAAAAAATTAATTAAAACATCAGTTTTGTGTTCATTACACTTTGAACCCCATTATTTTAAACAACATGCAAAAAAAGATGTTAGAAAAATCTGCTTATCCATCAATTAATGTCAACACATATTATTAAGTAAAATAACTAGGTTTATTAAAAATATAAATATGAGAAATGTGCGGCGTTTTATGGCAAATATCAGTGGTTTCACGATTATTTAGCGCACAATATTTTGTTTTCGGCTAGTGGTTACTCTGTCAACTGTCACCGATCCCAGCGTCAGTTTTTAGACGTAACGCCGCCTCTCTATATATTACTCTATGGTGTGGAATAGGCATAGACATACAAAACAACTAGATAGCCGACTCGACATTATCACTGAAGCAAGGCTACCATTTGCAATACTGGCAATGTTTACACTATACTACTTATCACCGCGCCATATTCATATCATATAATGATATAAATCATTATTCAAATTTAATTTTATTGTTTTGTGGTTCTCTTTTTATGCAGACTTTTTATTATATTTATTATTTATTTTAAATATTTATAAATATGATTGCATCTTGTTCTGTGCATGGCTGTGTTAATAGGCAAATAAAAAATACCAAGAACCATTTTTATACGTAAGTACTAAGTATACTACAAAGTTCCTAAAAAATATATCATTCATTTCACATGTAGGTATATATGATGAAGTTAAAAAATTTTTTTATAAACATGGTAATATATCATATTAATATGGTTTGGAATACCATATAGAGAGGAGTTATTTAAATTAAATAATAATAATAATAAATTAAACTATTGAAAACTAAATACTATATATTAGGTACAGGGTTTTTTTTTTTTTTGCTGATTTCCGTTGAATAATCCTGAGCGTAATGCATTGTGGATACGAGCAGTTGGTCGAAAAGGCTTTATTCCTACTAAAAATTCACGATTATTCAATTTTTTTCAATTTTTCATTATCTTGTACATTACATGGTATAGGGAATCGACTATCTAGTTGTTTTATATATTTATGGGAATAGGTCACTGTTGTTATCATAATATTATATTAAAATTTTTGAGAAACCATTGTGGTATCATAATAATTCGTGTTATCGTAAATAATAATATAGTTATCTGCATTTCGTGAGTCCGTTATTTAAGACTAAAAAGCATGCTTCGCAATGTCTAAAGGTAATAAAATATTATTGAATGTATTGTTCATACAAATAATACAATAATGTTAATTATTAAAACAACTCTTTGAGGCATGGTGGTTAGTGACCTTGACCATGTAATTTGATTTGTTTATTGCATGGTGGTTACCACGGTTGACCGCCTCAAGAAAATTATTTATCTTTTTCATGAATAGTGGTTAGCACACCATACCACCTCAATCGGCTTTGTATATAACCAATCTTTTGGGCTATAAATAGCTTTTTTTATTAGAATATTTACGTAACGTATAACACCATACAATACACATGATACATGATTTATAAGTTTATTATCTTTATTTTATAAATTAAAATTGTAATTTTTATTTCAAATCTCTTTGACTTATGTATATTTCCTATTGCTATCAGGTTTTATCATACAAATAGTCTCAATGATAATAAAATGTATACTTTGATGTAGTCATCAACAGTAACCACCATTCAAAATCTGTTATCATTGATCGAATATACACTTTACAGTATACTGTATAGATCATTTGTTTTTTTGATTTTTCTAAATACTTAAATCTCAAATTATTATTATAAAAAATGGCCCGTCGATTACGTGGTGGATTAACAGTAAAAGATGTGGTCGATTACCTAGAAAGTGACTTTCCTTCGGGTTCCGAACTTGAATCGAACGATGATAGTGATAAAGATCCGGATTATGAGGACGAATTTATTTTGTGTTCATCAGACAGTGGCGATGATTTATCAGACATTTGTAATATAAATGAATCTCCAAGAACTTCAATAGTTTCTACTTCAATGTAAGTTTTTTTAAATAAAATAAATATGAAATGTTTATACAAAAATTACTTTTTGTAGGACAAGTACTTCATCATACAAAACTATACACCTACACGTAGTAATCCTTTTCAACATTTTTCACAATTTCCTTCATCTGATGCGTAAGTGTAATATTCACATATATTAATAATATAATAATAATATCAACATAATTGATTTTTTGTAATTTTTTATTGATTTGACACATTTTTTGTACATATGTGCCATATAAAGTATCTAATATTTATTTTTATAAAAATATATCAATTACTTCACCATTGCAATTACATACAATTTCGGACTCATCGCAAACTGTTGAATACAATGTACAAAAAATGGTCATTCCTAGCCAGCCAATACAAGCACCTTCTTGGTCTAAAAATTTATCTATATTTGATGAAGAGGCATTCACTGAAAATAATGTTGGGGTGACCGAATATATAACAAGTATGACCGAAATAACACCAACGAATATATTTTTAAAACTTTTTCCTGAATCACTAATTAATGATATTGCATTTCATACAAACCTATATGCTACTCAAATTAGAAAATTTTATATACCTACTACACCAAATGAAATAAAAAATTTTTTGCAATTAATATGTTTATGTCTTTGAAAAGAATGTCTAGTTATAGAGACTATTGGTAAAATGCAACTGATTTTCATGATCATTATATTTCTAATCTCATGCCAGTAAACAGATTTGGATGGATTCTATGTCATTTACATTTTAATGATAATTCCCTTCAACCAAAAAGAGGAGAAACAAATTATGACAAACTTTATAAAATAAGGCCACTTTTAAATTGTTTGGAGAAAACATTTAGAAATGCATACCATCCACATCAGAAAGTAGCTGTAGATGAGAGTATGGTGAAATTTAAAGGTAGGTCTTCGATGGAACAGTATATGCAAAATAAGCCCATAAAGCGTGGCTTCAAAATTTGGATGCTTTGTGATCAAACTGGTTATAACATAAAATTTGAAATTTATACTGGGAAATCTAGTGATAATGTGGTAGAAATAGGCCTGGGTGCTAAAGTTGTTTTGAATTTAATGACTGAATTTGCCGGAAAGAACCATATTGTTTACATTGATAACTAGGGCTAGGAATTTGTAGCATTTGCATTTTTTTTCATTGTACTCCAGCGCATAGCTTTCCAAATACAATATTCGATTTACACATCACCGAGTTCAAACACGAAATTTTATGAGGCATTTTTTTGCATTTTCTTACGATTATTAAGAATAAATGCATTTTTGATGTTCTTAAAGTAATTAATTAGCTTTTATATGATTTTTTTAATCAATTATAAACATATTCGACTCAGATTTTAAAATTTTATTCTAGATAAAAATATATTCCCATACATATTTTTTAAACGAAATATTTGCAACTAAATACCGAATACACATTGAATGCAGTAATTTTGATGTGTATTGATAAAAGAAAAATTATCTTTTTATAAATGAAGTTATTATAGACACACTTATTTAGGTTGATTTTCATGAACACGGGAAATATTATCGATAAATGTCTTTTAAAATAGATTCTTAGATATTGTGTGTCTAGCGAGTGATAAGTAGCGGTGCACCAACGCTACGGGTCCGATCTCATTGTGCTACGATATTGTTTACAATATTAGGTACAACTATTTAGTGTTCACCGATCGGCCGACCGTTTGAATAAAACAGTTTTTAATTTTTGTTAAGAGATAAATATTAAAAAATACTTATTATTTTATTTATTATTGTTTTCCAAGAATACATTTTTAAATAGGTATTTATTTGCAAATTTATTAATAAGTATATTATTTTTTGCATTTATAAAATATTATTTGCAACCACATTTTTAACTCATTTTTTAGTAACATTTTCATATTTTAAAAGCATTTTTTTGTAGCATTATTGATGTATTTTAAATGCATTTATTATAGGTTTTTAATGCATCATTTTCCTAGCCCTAGTCATAAATAATGTTTTGGGTATACGCTTCAATTTTGCAATATAATTTATAAATTTAAGTACTTTTATTGTGTATTGAAAAATTTTAATTTTTTTAAATTTTTTTAAAAAAATGTGGAGTTCTCTTATTATCAACGTTTCACAGAGTTTTCTTGTATCGGAGAATTCACACTAGACCTTTAGCGTGTAACGTGGCAGTATTAATTAATAAGACAAGAAAATTAGAACATTGAAAAATAAAGAAACTGGTGAAAATAATAAACAGTTTAAACGGAACCGCGATAAAAGCTCTATAGTGAATTCGCCTTTACTAGATTTTCAAAGTTGAATTTTGTTATATATCGAAACGTATCAAATCGTGTAAGATTTATATTTATTTATAAAACAAATATAATAATAAATTATACTATAAGTAACTTGACAAATGTATCCATTTCATTAATTTTTTAGTTCATTAGGTGTGCTTCCCGTTAATTTACTATATAAAAAAGTTGCAATCATGTTTTTAATCAAAAAATTACCAAGTAGTAATAATATATATCCGAAATGTAATCGAACATATGATATTGCAGTAAACTATACATATAAAAACATTGGCCAAAGAATCATTGACTATCTAGGTCCCTCATTTTTCAATACAATGCCATTTAGTATAAAAAAATATATTAGAACTAATAATTCGATTAATAATAAAAAAATTCTTTATATGTAATTGGCTTCTAGATCTACTTTAATTTACCTAATAATATTAAATCTTTTAATATACAAATTATTAATATTTAAGTACTTTATTTTATGTAATTTTATCTAATTTTTAGACATTTCTATTTTATTTATATTATTTATATTTATTTATTTACGTTTATCCAGTATGCTTTTTAAATAAGATTTTCCGACTTTTCCTATGAAAAAACTAATATTGAAAGGCACAGCTAGGGAGACACAAAATTTTAAAAGCCGGGAGTGGAAACACTACATACGTCAGATACAATACTGGTGATGGATGAATAAAATTAAAAATAAAAATAATTAATTAATATTGTAAATATCTGGGCTAATCTTTGTCACGTGTTTTTTAATCGTTCGGAAATATTCTTTTGAATTAAAACTTATTACTGCTGCTTGCACTCGAGTTATATAAGAACTTTTCTGTGTAAAGTTTATAAGTTTATCTACTAAATATTTATTTATTACACTATTCAATTCTTCGAAAATATTATTGTCTACATCGAGTATCAAATTATTCGCATTTTTAGATAGACGAGAACAGGGAATTTTTAATGAATATTCCCTGCGTGTCTATATAGGCGTTACATTTCTGCTTTAGCTATGATGCGTTCGGGGTGGGAGATTTATACTTTGAACACCGATGTTGAAAAATTATTTTACTTAGGTCAAAACCACTATACATATACTTACTTAAAATTATTCCGTTATTGTTTTCTTGATAATAAATAATCACGAGCATTTAATTAATTAAGGTAAAATTCATTATTTATTTGTAGTTTTATTTTATGTATTATTTAGGTATTCTCAAATGTATATAGGTATTAAAGTATATATTCTATTGCACAATAATATGCATCATATTATATTATAATATCTATTATATTAATATATATATTATTAATTTTGTATGCATATTGTTCAACTGTTTTGTAATCGGGTCTATCAGTAACTATTAACTTGAACAAATTTTATTGGGATCTGATCTGTAAACGTTTTTACTTATAATAAAGTATTTAAGATTTCAATCGTTAATTATGTATAGCATTATAAAATTACCCATGACTTGTTTAAAATATAAATGTGATTTAAGTACAATAAGTACACAATACAAAGTAATATAAATAAAATTATTATAATATTATCTATACAATGAGTAATGATGAAATAATATAATAATAAAATGAAAAATTTAATAATTCATTCGTGGAATATTCAGAAACAAAATAATTTCATTGGGCGTCCTAAATGAATTTTTGAACAGAACCAGACACCCTTTTTGTATAAAATAGCATAATCTTGAAACAGAATTACATAATGTTTTGGTTAGACAAATCCTAATTTTCAATTAATATCAAATATGTATAATATCAATTGATTAATAGTAGCCAATAACTAGAATGATCAGACGATTTAGACGTCCTCTTTTTAAGAACTCTTCGTTTATCCAGTCTCTTTTAAAAAAAACTAAAAGCATTATTCTTTGTATTCTGTTTTTAAGAATCATGGTTATCTACTACTTACTAGATAGGAACTTGTATAATATATTTATCGTTGTAAAATTTTTTTTTTTATTATCTTGTGCTGATGGATACATATTGTTTTATTATTAACATATAATATCTTTGTTATTTATATTTGCTGCACTATAGTCCAGGGCCTAAAATATATCAAATTTTGGCGTATATACATTAATTAAATTGTTAGCATTGATAAATTTCCATAGTCTGAGTACCATTAAATCGAAGACTGTTATCTAATTGAGTGGAGCAAAATAAGTTATTATCCCGAATTCTTGAAATCTGTGGGTTAAAATTAAAAGTAAAACCAATTGTAGCTCCAAAATTAAATGAATTATCCAAATTTACCCATTATCAAACCACCAGCCTATAAATACCCTATGTAAAATTTTTTAAATGAAAAATTAATGTTTTGAATCAAAAAAAAAAGAAATGAAAGATTTGATTTTGAATAGATTTTGGGCATCACTGTTTTTATTCAGAATATATAATTTTAATGGATTTTTGGATATAATAAAAAAGTGAGTATGATAAATTATAATACATACAAATATGCAATATGTACAATATGTACAATATATAAATTTAAAATACTTATATATTGACTAATTTTTTTTTTAGCATTTATCTTGGTTGTGTTTTTATTTGCAATTAATGAATACTGTCGCATTCGCATGATTACAAAGTTGGATATTATTTGTGTTAATATGTCTGTTTTGTGTTCCATACACGGAAATTAAATGGATCTATTGTTATTAAAAAAATCATCAATTATTAACAAGAAAACATTGTCTTTACAATATTTAGAAAATGACTTTTCTACAGAAGTCAATAATCCAAAAATAAAATCATTTGATTTCAAATTTACAAGTGCAGCTTCAGGTTTATTGGAGTAAGATCTTTTACCTAAATTAATATAATATATAACCTTATAAGTCATAACTCATAAGACATAATATTTGTCTTTTGGTGCCAATTATTCAAAATAAATATTAGTAATATTATTATTTACTTGGAGCGCTTTTACCCCTAGTTGTACCATTCATGGCTGGGTAGGTGGAGGTGTCGAAACATTTGAGGAACGTTTCTTTACTACCCCCTTACCAAGTCGATACCAATCCATACTATCTTAGTCCGTGGTGTAGTAATAATATAATCAGTATCTATATTGAAATCTCGGATAAAGGATTCGTTTTTCCAGGAACTGATTCTCGCACTCACACGTTATACACACAAGTCAGTGAGACGATATATAATGTAAACGTTAATATTTTATTTTACATCTAGAAAGACCGAAAAGCCTGAAAAAATTAAGGATACTTAGAATGTTTTGATTTTAATTCTGTAAGATAATTTAAATATATTGAATTTTTTTCTAGGTTATTGTGTGAGTCGATTTTTTATTAAATTTTTCAGTTTTTAGAAATTAAAATAAATAAATATTGATATTTTTAGATATTTTAACGTATATTTAAAAATTCTTCTAATAATTAAAATATCAAAAATCTGTTCCCACAATAACCTAGAAAAGAAGTCAATAAACTCATATCTTTTTATAGAATTAAAATAGGAACATTTTAAGTACCCTAAATTTTGTCAGGCATTTAGGTCTAAATCGAGAAAGACATAGTTATTAATATACGTATTTACCAAATAAAAGTAAATATAATTTTGTGGAATTGAGTCTTTTCATTTTATTATTAGAAAATCCACAAGTACTTAGATTATAAACACTTTATTAACAGTTATTTAAATTAAGAAAACTTCTATTTTACTATGGGCACTAAAGTATACTATATAATTTATGAATTATCCCTGCATATAATGTTATTATTTATAAATATAAAACTTTTTTAGGTCATTTTTTGTTGACAAATTTTTATAGACATATAAAATATAATATACATATAGTTTTATAATAATATTTTTATATTGTCTATGATATAATAATAAAATCTATCAAATTATTATGAATATAATAGACATTTTTAAATTACCTAGTTTTTTTATTTTAAAATGTTTGTATTTATTGTATTTTTGTGATGAGCTAATAATTTAAATGATGTATAACAGTAAAACCAATGATTTGTTTATTGGTTCATTCAAAAACTATTGTAGTAAACAGAAATGCATAATCTAAATGTAATAAAGAACATTGTAAGACCTAAATACAATTTTTTTTAAATAAAATATACATATTATACCTTTTATTACCCTATATTTAAAATTGTATAAAATAATGTGAATGCATTTAATGTCGCATTTTAATATTTAATTTAAACATATACAAATACAACAATAATAACTTTAACTTAGTCTTGTAGTATTATACGTATAGGCAATATCATATACATCATAGCGACGTACGTCATGAAAATGAATCAGTTGAAAAAAATTATTTAGCGATGAGATGTTCGTCGCGTTTGGTGGATAATGTACCTATTATAGGTATATAATAGTATGCTTTTGTTGATTTTCAAACGACTACTACCTAGCAGCTACTATTGAGTTATAATATAATAACAATAATATTATATACCATCGAATACACGCACAATATTATTGTGTCTTATCTGATGAATCTATGCGTGTACTATGTACATAATATTATATTCTGTATTATGCGTGTTACACATGCGTTATCGGCCCGGTCGTTGTTAATATCGGAAAACTAAAATCTAACACAATTTGACCGCTGAGGAGAGAAGCAACATGGCCGATTACCGATTGTTATTTTTGATATCGGATGACAAAGTCATTACTACAAAAGGGACTACAACAGTTGTAAATTTGTCGGAATTCAACGTTTGGTCTAGGCATTGCTTAGCGGGTGGCATGTCAGCCGCCATTTCTAAAACGGCCTCGGCACCACTGGACCGTATCAAAGTGCAAATGCAGGTACACAAAGATGGGCGAGTTAATGACAACATTTAAATCAAATTAAGTTAAATCACAGGCATCCTAGACGAATTTTACAAGGGGAGGGAAAATTTAAAAACATAATATCAAATTTATAAAGCTTAAAAATACACATATAATGGATAACAGATGGTTAAACTTAGATTAGTATATAAATATATATATTAATATATTTTATTTATAAAATTGAATGTGTTCAAACTCAGTGGACTTCTTAACATTATAAGGAATTCAGAAGGGGAGAGTGTACTTTTGGAATTGTCATAACACATTTAGTGTAAGTCGTATAGCCCTCGGGATACCATTGACGGATAGAAGGTAAATCGGTGTATAACATACTGAATTCCCCCCTTCACTTTTTTGGTTTTGCTATAACTCCTTCGTTATTAATGATTGAAACACCGTATAAATGGGATAAAATTTGGTTCAGGGTCCTTAAAGAGGCAAGCCCGGCAAGTTCTCCCAAAAATCCCCCTTTCTGCTTATACGATTGAATATTAATTTGATGAGATTCCTTATGCGGGCAAGTTGCCGTGGTTACTTATTATTTTAATAATATTACATTAACAATAATAAAATGAATCAAAGCACCGCCGCTTAGAATAGTATTATCGAGAGTAATTTAATAAATTAGTAATTTACTATTACTTTCAAAATTAGTACTTATGTATTCCACCGCCCCGCCAATAGTATTCTATCTGACATGCGAAGTACTTCCCCAGCTTTAATTGTTTTATATTTTATATGAGACGTTTTAATTAATATTGTCCATAAAATAATGATCCGAAATTGTACTAAGCATTAACACTTAATGACTAGAATATATTGCATTACTATTTTTCAGTCTGATCAGACGACAGATGACCGAATTTATTCTTATTTGGTGTCCCTTCCAAACAAATTTCTTCTTAAAAATACGGTAGATCCAGTGGCACAACTAGCTCTAAAATCTCGGGGACTCCAGCCCCACTATAATATTATCTATAAAGGAGGGAATTCCTTCCCCCTTCACTCGATATAAAATAACAACAAAAATCAATCATAAGACAATATTTGTATAACTCATTTATTTTAAAATCAATGTATATAAAACAATTTTATAAATTATTTACTTTTATTATTTTTATTTTAGTTTCAGTCATCTATCATTGTTATTAATAAATACATTTAAAATTGTTTTGGAATTAATTATTATGTTAATTTTTATTAGTGTCCGGGGCCTGTTACTACTATCATGACTGTTGTATTGTCGTAGTTCGTTATAAAATAATATTGACGTCGAAAAAAATTAGTATTCATCAGTCATGTGGATTGGTTGTGGCCGAGTGTATTGAGGATTGATGGACGAAATCATGAAAACCGGTTCATTTTTGTTCTAAAGCTAAGATATTGTGTGATTAGTTGGCAGGCCATAAAATATAATAATATAAAATATTATTCGTCTCTAATGGTATTGTTGTCACCCTCTATTATTCTTGCATAGCATGTTTTATATTGCAGTGGGCTATCTATACTATATATAATCAATCAATGCTTATACCTAATACCTAATGTATGTTATTCATATTAGTTGCAAAAATGTTCCGACTTATTATGAATTTATGTAATTTTCTCTCTTGCGAATCAAGTTAGAATTGGTCACTTTAAATCTTAAATTTACCTACTTAATAAATACGAAATTGACTCGAATAGTTAATGATGAGTGTCAACACGGATACGATAGTTTGCGGCTCGAAATATATAAAAAAAATAACTTTCGTTAGTAACGCGCTTATTGTGAATATTTAATATTATATTGGTAAATTTTAAACGGCCAAATAGCCCTACAAATATAATCATATACAGTGAAACCTCCCTTAACGGACACCTCTAAATAGCGGACACCTCCGAATTACGCACATTTTTATGGGTACGGGGACATTTTCACTACTTTCATATAGGAAAACCCCTAAATACCGGACACTTTTATAGCAATTTAATTTTGATTTTGACAATTTTTATCGTAAATAACGCCCGGTTAAAAAAATAAAATAATAAAAATAAATTCAAATAAAATTTAAATAATAATTTTTTGTCTTATGACTTTTATACCATGCAGTATATGACTGTAACTCGTGGTGTAAAGATTTTAAGTCATTAACGCATGGTATAAAAATCACAAGACAATAAAAATCGTATATCAAAAATGAAAATTTTTGACTTAAGACCTTTAATACAACGCATTAAAGTTGTTATATTATATTATATAGTGTAGGATCACACGGAAGTGTTGAAAGGCCAACTATATGTTTTTTTAATCTAGTTATTATGGTTTTTCATAAGTCGTTATTACGAGTAATATTAAAACTGGTAATTATCACTTAACACAACTTATTTTTATGACTTTCAATATGTTATTTTTAAATAGTGTAATTTAAAATTATAAAATTATTGATTTGGAATTTTAAGTTGTTCAACCAACTGCTTTGACAAATAAATCTCTAAGTAAATCAGAAATTTAGAATAGAATAATATTATGATGATAATTGATAAAAAAAAAAAAAAATACTAAAAAAGATGATTAGTAAAAACGAAAATTATTACTTGCGTTTGTATCATAATAATGTATTGCGTTAAGTCGTAAACACTAATGAACAATGTACTGGTTTTCATTACGAGAAAATAAAATGTGTGAAAACGGATACATTTTAATGTACCTATTGCCAACTGCAGCGCTTTAAAAAGTGTCACCACTTTTAACCTCGTTTCACCACGACATGAACATAGATAAACACTCGTGTGACTTGGCATGCAATACTGTCGGTAAGATAATCATTGTTATTATAAAGTGATTACCTATACCTAGCTAAACGAATTTTCATGATTTCATAACTTCATTTATATGGACCCGATAACTGCGGGTTTTTCGCCTTCTACGTGTACGAAGTTTGCGTAAAACTCGTACAACATAAATTGACAAAACCATATTCTCTTCAGTGTTCATCTTAACATTGAAATAGGTATTTCGCACATTAATACAAAATACGTATATAAAAATGAATTTTGCAAATAATGATAAATTATTATTATAATCATGTTATCAGATGGATATTTTTACAGTATCCTGTATTTCTGCGGTTGTACAAATTAGGCGTGTTTTTGTGATAACCCGGGTTATGTTATTTTATCTTACATAATAACCATTCCATTTGATCGGTTATGAATTATTATAACCCAAACTGATTATTTATAAAATTCCGTAACCAAATTACATTTCAATAACAGCGTAGACCGGAGTGTATAATACTGATTATTCCGTCTTACAGACCGTTAAACACCGATCAGAACGTAACCGATGATTGTAATACTAGACCTTAGACGTTAGACATTAGAGTCACCCAGTTACAGATTGACTGCACGACGCGCGACGTCCTCTTAATTACGTGCATGCTACTGATATACCTATTACCTACCGCAGATGACAAACTGTAGCGCTGGCGGTTTGCGGTCGACCGCAAAACACGTCTACAATAGCTGTGGGTTACGAGGCTTTTGGCGCGGCAACGGATTAAACGTAATCAAATCGTCACCCGAGTTCGCTATCAAGTTTAGCGTGTACGACTACGTAAAGCGACAGTTGAAGACATTTCGCGGAGACGGCAGCTATCTGAGCATTCGTGACAGGTTTGGGGCCGGTGCTATGGCCGGAGTGATAAGTCAGACATTTCTGTACCCGATCGAGGCAAGTATATCCACGGACTACGATAGTACAGACGGGAAACGACATGGAATGCGGGTGGTAGTGGTGCGATTACAATTTGTTACGGTAAATCGATAAGTGGGGAGAATCTAAGCGATTATCTGACGTGTGATCTTAGCGAACATTGTCATACCACACATACGTAGCATGTATAGTCTACGTATGAATATATTGTCATCAAAACTATACTAGGTGGCGTTTTAATCGCATAGATTTCCCCTACATTGATATTTACCGTAACGATTTGTCGACATGTTTTTGAACTATAACCAAACTATACTGTAGTATATTTAACCAATATAAATATTTAAATTTTTATTAGTTTTGTTCGTTGTAGGTTTCTGTATATGTACAAATTGTTGTAAAACTATTTGTGGAATTATGATTTATTGTTTAAAATACTTTTAGATACCTACCGGTAATTTAGCACGTTTGCAGCATGGGCTTTCCACTAAAAATAGTTAATAATTACTGTTGCCAGTTAGAAAATAAGTAGGGAATTTAATAATTGTTTGAGAAGTGAGGCCAATGTCAATATGATAAAACACTATTGTTTCTAGTATAAACACATAGTGAGATATAAATATATAAGTATGTTTATAAATAAGGCGTTTTGTTTTATTTTAATTTCATTTTTTTACCCATTTGTAATCATATTGGGTTTTTAATATTTGAAGTATTCAATTTATAAAAAAAATAATACACGAATCTCCATTCAATTGTATTTATCTCATAAACTCCATCTCAAATTTTTAATATAGGTATAAAATATTTTTTTTGAGAATAATGTTTGTATGTTTATACAAATATAATATAATATACAGGATGTCTCACGAAGATCTGATAAATGCAATAACTTTTGTTCTGTTATATATTTTTAAATATATTTTGGCAATAATTACTAGAATTCTGTGCTACAATTCTTAAATTTTAGTTTTTTTTTACAACTAAAAATAAAATTATTATTTATAATCTAAGATAGCTATTTTATATATACATTTAAAAAAATGTTGTTGCTTAAAACTATTAATTAGGTTACATCATTCATTTTTTAATAATAATTAAAGTTTGTTAAAGTTCAAATGTATTTCTTGCTATTCAATATTATAGCGATATAAAAAATAATATTTACCTAAAAATGTATAGGTAATATGATTCAATTGCTAAAAATATTATGATACCAAGAATGATATTTTTAATGGAAAAAATCAATTTATTTTATTACTTATTTAGTACTTACCTAACGGCTATTTATCATTAATGAAAATACTTGAAATTTTAGTAAACTTCAAAAAACTATAGACAATTTACGACTTAATATTAATAAATATCTCTACCAACATTTTTTTAAAATTAATTTATAAAATGGCTATATTAGATTATATAAAAAAAATGTAATAAAAAATGTTAATTTTTTGATTTTAGTTGTAAAAACTAAAAAACAAAATATAAGAATTGTAGCGCAGGATTATAGTATCTAATTTTATTACAATAAAACAAATATAAAAATATTTTACAGAACAAAAGTTATTATATTTATCAGATCTTCGTGAGACACTCCGTATAGAAAAATATAATGGTTTTATTTATTTATAAGCTTTATAACTTTTATTCTTGGCTAGAAAGTCACTTTTTTATGTCCCACAGTCATCATTTCATTTACTACACGAGTAAATCTTCAGAATAAGCTCATCTAAATTTTAAATTGAACATAATAAAACCCATTATAATATTAGTAGAGTAATAGGTATTATTAAACATTTTGTACGACACGTAACAACTACCACCTACGTCCACCGAAAATGGATATATGATTGGTATGAATAAAAGAAAAACATTCGTTTTAATGCCAAGATTTATAAATACATTCATGTTGACTAGCTAAATAAAAAAAATTGAAGACGGTGAAAAAAATCTAGCTAATAGGCACTCTGTTTAAATGAACACATCTGACGAAAAGTATTTATAGAATTTATATGAAATAGTATACCTATATGGAAAAGCGTTTAATGTTAAGTAACGTAAAATTTAAAATAAAATACTACACCTTACAGAATGGGAACACGACGTCAATAAATCGATATTTATTTTTATATAACAATGTTAGTGTTAATAGAATGCCATACTCACATATATTACTCTCTCTGTCAATATCTAATGAGTAACAGAAAAATAAATATATGCAAAAATTAAATTGTTTTGTTTTAGTTGAATTGAGAGTTTGAATAATTATTATCATATTTGTAAAGAAGAATATTTTTGGGAACAGTTGATATATAATATTTGTGTAATATCGACATACAAAAGAGTTACATAGGTAGCTATTTAAAAAATCAAAAACTCTGTAATTTAATTTTTGGGTAATATTTAACAAAAATAATGTTAAACCCTCCAAAATATTCTTCTTTACAAATAACAAATATGATAATAATTGATTTAACTCTCAATTAAACTAAAACACAACAATTTAAGTTTTGCATATGCCAATTTTTCTATATTACCAATTAGATAGATGAAGTAATCAAATGAGGATATTGTGCAATTGTGAAATATTATATTATACATCAAAATCCGGGTTAATCATGGGGCATAAGTGCACTTATTCAGTTATTAATTATCATTGTTTTGGTAATTATGGTTATTATTGAAAATTTAAAAGTTATGAAGTTATGCATTTCAAATATTTATTTTATATTTTATATGTAATAGAAATATATAGAAAAATATAATATTATTAATATTTTGTAATATACAATATGAACCATTGGATTATGTTTGGGTGCATGATGCTTAGAGAAGTATAAGGTAATTTGTGTAACAGGTGAAACGAAATTGGAGAAAATGGTACATCTTATACGATAGTAATTAGGCCTGCATTGATGTACGGATTAGATTATTGGGCAGTGTATAGAAAGATAGAATAGAGTTAAATTGCAGCAATGATGAGAATATTAAGATAACTAGGGTATGTTTTAAGGAGAGAATAACAGAGGTCATAAAAGTAGTATAGAGAATTTATGTTTAAGGGAATAGGGGAAGAGGAAAAGAAAAAAAAAAGTTGGAGGTACGTGATAGAAAGTGATATGATGTGGGTGGGTGTGAGAAGGAAGATCGAGTTTTGTGAAAGTTGAGAACTAGGGTGGTCGATTTAAAAAAAGTATTTGGGAGAGAGGGTGGAGGAGAATAAAAAGAAAAAGATCTATAATAAATTATAATCTTATAAATTTCACGCTTTCCGATGTACCTTTAAGGGTTTATGTTTATATATAAATTATTATTTTATGGGGTTGCGACACCAATGAAAAATCAATTTAAAAGCGTAACAAACTGTAGGACTTTGAAAAGTTTGATTTGAATTCTGAAAACGGTTTTAAATTCATCAATTTATTTTCTAGAGATCGATCGAGGCATTTACTTTTATTCATTTTTTTAACCGTGTTATTTATCATTAAAAATAGCATTTTTTAAACAATGATTATACATATTTTAATCTGTAATAATAAAGAAAAATACCTCAATCGAACCCTAATGACAGGTAACCAATTTAAATCGGTTTACAGATTGTAAATTCGACTTTTCAAAGTTTCACAATTTCATCACTCTTATTGATCTTTTAGGCAGAAATTTCATCATTACACAACAATAAAATGTGATGCGGACACGGGGCTATTTTTAGATTAATTTTAAAATATACTTAAATATTTCTAAACTATTAGATTTTTATTTTTATATTTTTTTTCAAAAATTGTCTATACCTACAGAACTCCTTTAAAAATCGCAGGTGTTGCGGTCCCTTAATAAACAAGACATTATGATTTTTAAATAGCAATAGTAATTTGTAGGCAATACTTATTTGTAAATAACACTATTGATAGATTTATAGATCAATTTAACAGGTATAAAAATAGTATCTTCATTATTCAATTTATCATATGGGCCACGCAGTTATGCGATCAAAATATTTGACATTATTTTTCAATAAATCCTGCAGCTTAGTGACAATCGTTTAGTTTTTATTCATTATCTTTTAATCCATTGCTGAGTTCTAGAGGATTTGTTTCATATAAAATTATTATTAGCTCCAAAATGTCTTTATAATCATTTATAGATATTATGATCGCTTGATATCTTATGCTTTTTGTATTTAAGAATTCCGATGAATTTATCACCTAATATATTTTCCTATTAATAAATTTAAAATAATAACCAATTTACCCATATCATTTGTATAAATTGATGTCTGTGTATGACACAAATATGTGATATAATATGATTTCGACATATTTTATATTTCTACTTGTAAGATGAATGTGTGAATAGAGTCTACCATACAATTTTTCGACGTATCTACCTATGTAAAAAAATATGCATCTATAATAAGTGGCATTATAATATAATATTTATATTAAATATTATATTTTTTATTTTATACAATTTCTAAACAATGTATTATGGTGAAAAGTAGATGTTATTAAATTGATATTTGAAATTGATACCCATAAAAATTAAATAAATGGCAATGTCCGCAAAACATTTTACACATTGCTCTTTTAAGAAAATCCTAAATACATTAATTTAACTAAGGCCACTGCCTTAAAATTATTGTACCAACAATAAAATATTTTGTATTGTTTATTATTATTTAATACTAATCTAACTAGTAACTATTGATCTTAAAAAAATGTATTACTTATATTCTATTAATAGTCCTAAGTTTAAACACTAAAATAAATTTAAAAATACATTTAAACATTTATTAAAATAAAAATTGGGTGCCATTTAAAAATGAGAAGTATTGTTACTTTTGTATTATAGTACGTTATATATATAGGGCACCCAAGCAGTAAATTTCAGAGAGAAACGAAATTGAATAAATTATTATAATATGTTTATATTTATTACCGATTTCAGCAATAATCCACTGTCAGGTAATTCTCCGAAGGAAACATCTAACCTGTTCCTCCCCAGGAAATCCACCTTCCACCTTTAATGGATGCCCGTGACTTTACAATGGAAAGAATGGAAATTATAATACTTACACTCAGTGGCGGCTCGTGCTAAGAGGCATACGTGCACGTGCCTCACCCAAAATATTGAATAAAAGAAAATTATTTACCAAAATCTTAAATTAAATACAAAACATAATATTTTGTCAATAATATAGTCAATATAACTGATAACTACCGAACAAATGCGAAGTTACAAGGGATCAATACTATAATACGCTTATTAATATTTATATTATTAATATATATTATTAATATATTAATTAATAATTTTACATACGATACTAGACGACTACGAGCACCGTGCGACGCGGAGGTGGGCATAAATCCGTTGTGCCTCAATCAACCGTATAAAATTCAATAATTCTCCCACTTATCGGTACAAATTACACGGTATTGCGGGGCACAAACGAATTTTGCTCGTTATTTTTATTGCCGTTTAGTTCTATCGTCATCGTCCTTATTGGGAATAATAATACACATTACATAATAAACAATATTTAATATTATATTTTATTATTTTAATATCGACTTGATATCCACTTAAAATACATCTTATCGGTGCGTGTATTTTTCGTTATTAATTAAATGTAATAAATTAATAATTAATATGTGTGTATTATAATGTTAAGTGTACCTATACATAATATATTTATATATTTAAATTAGTACATTTTCAAGACTATATTTTATTTTTATTAATTCTTTGTATAGAACATAAGCATTTAGCATAGATATATTAAAGGTATGTCCTATAAAATATATATATATATATATATTATATTACCAGAAAAAAAGGTACATTTGAAGAATTAAAAATAAAAATTAAGTGTGGTAATTTATGATGATGGGGTAATAGAGAAGTCGTAAAATATTTGTTCCCCACCTACTGTGAATCTCACGAGTTACCACTGCCTACACTAGAATATTTACAAATTTAATCCATAATTTTTTATTGAATTTTTCTTTTTTTGTAAATTATTGGCGTAGATTGTAAAAACGCGACTTCAGATGGCTGACGCGAAATCCGTGGGAGTCGCAAACATGGTGGTCAATACATACAAGAACGGTGGACCGTTGGCGTTTTTTAGAGGTTTCTGGCCGAGTACGTTGAGCATTTTTTTATTTACTGGCATTGATATGACAACTTACGAGCACGTCAAACACTGGCAATCCAATCAGGATTCCGTCAACCAGTGGTCCATCAACATGGTGTCGGCTCTGTGCTCAAGCGCCGTTGGCGTTACTGTGTGTTATCCAATATCCACTATTATCACCAGACTTCAAGTAAACTGTAACGGTCAGTAAAAAAAAAAACAGTGTATAGCTGATAATATAATGGAATCCAAATACATATAACCCCGAGAGTTTGTTTATTTGTACGGAGTAAAAACCCGTATGATTCAACTAAGAGGAACCAAATTTCGCATAGATTTCTGTCATATTCTGAGACAGGTGTAAATAACATTTTGTAAAAATCCGTCCGAAAGAATAAAGTAGTAAAAAAATGCAACTTTGTGTATTTTCTGATTTATCATAAGGTATTTTCTATTACCTATGCATTGTTTTAGATTTTGAGAGAAGCGAGGAATGTGTTGTTCTTACAATGAATACCTACTACTGTTATTTCTTTATATTTCTGTAAATATTGATCCTAGAGGCTCTAGAGGGATTTAAGTATTTAATGAAGGCAAAAAAATTAGCAAATATTTTCCCCCAATTTTGAACTATTTATAACTTAATTAAATATTAAGATATTTAAGTCATAAAAGAGTTAATTTTATGTTGTAAGATCTGAACATTTCATACATAAATAAAAGATAAATATATATTATATATCTTCTTCTTCTTCTCTTTCGCCTTCTCTCTCAACTATTTGGGGTAGGCCAATATATAATATATTATATATATCTACATTTTAAGCTATTAGGATTTAAATAAGTTATCTCTTTATAAAATTAATGGCATAGATGATTTCGTCTATAAATGTGGTAAATTTATTCTAATATTAGAAATGATAATATTGTGATGAGAATTCCGAACTTAAATTTCCTATATTTTCAGTTAAACGGAAACAGCAAATGGGGATAGCGTCCCCGTGATGAGTGAAAATGAACATGCAAATTGAATAGAAGATTTCGATTATAGGCGAAGCCGGAAAATAACTGGCATATTTTACGAATTCTATATTTTTACAATCACCATTTTAAAATTTAAAGTTTGTTTAATTAATTACCATCATTTTACCTATAGAATAGATCAGTGGCGTATTTATTGTAGGGGGGGGGGTTTACTGGGTTTAAACACTCCTTATGAGTTAAAAAAATAAAATGAAAATTACTTGCCTTTTGCTTTTTGTTATATTATATATTATAATGTTTTCAATGAGATCAGCCCGATGAACTTGAACTTGATTTGATCTATTCTGTGCTTGAACCACATGGTCATATAGTGCGCTACCATTTATGTTTTTTTTAACCTAACTTTTTACTAATTCGTTCGATGTATAGATAATATAAAATGGATAAGCCATCAGCCTTCCTGAGCATTCTAAAATGAAAAGCTAGGGAGCAATATATTTTTTACTCCATGATCAAATGTAATTTCAAATTAAAATAATTAAAAAATAATTTTAAATTATTATACTTATGTGACGATTTTGAACAAGAGTATCATATTATACTCGTGATATTAATATTTAGGTACATAAGAAATAAGTAAAATAATTTTATTGTTAAATTGTTATCAAATATCAACATATATCATATAGTGATAAGTCAATATGATTACCTAATGGTTACTACTAGTAATTGTGGTGTCTATGGGGCATATACCAAACCTTCGGGAACCCTACCCCATGGGTAATCATTATAGAGATGGTCTTCCATATTATCTATGGTTCTATGGTATCGCAAATTTATATTATAATAACAATTATATTGCATTATAAAATCACCGAACGACAAAGAATGTAAATAATGAACATAAAAAATATGATAATTGATAACATTTTATTCAGGGCCGTCCTACAGAAATATATATGGGGGAGTATGTGTTCTAAAATAATTACGAAATACAGCTTTGAAATGTGAATAAACAAAAAAAAATTCATAAACTTTTTACAGATTAAATGCTAACAAATTTATAGTTTTCCGACCAAATTTCCAAATATTTTAAAAAGGTTATCAACCTTTTGTTTTTCCGACTATTTCTCAAGGGTGATGGGGTGATCTCCTCCACACCCCTCCTCGGGATTTGGGTCCTGGTTATATTGTTTCTTCAAAAATGCTGAGAAAAATATTATATTGTGTTTTATCCCTTTTCAAATCTTAATTGTTATTTATTAGCTATTTTAATATATGAAAAATTATTTGAAAATCTAGGTAATGCCCATAACCTATAGGAATTCGTTATTCGGTAGATACATATGCTTTTCATTCGTGAATTGTAATATTCGTTCGATACGTATTACAGCCCCTAAAATATTTGGATTTTCGTTCTATCATATTTAATCCATTTTTTTTCTTTGAATGACGTTTTTTGTTTCTCATCAACATTATAATATGTAGAAATGTAAAATTAGCTAATTTAATTAACACACTTACTGATTTCGTATTACATGTTGAACTTTTCGTACTACCCAGAGTGTGCCGTACTATAAAAAATTTTAGAGGCTGACATATTGTGAAGTTTTTTCATCATTGGTAATTGGTATAAACTATAAGAATCTAGGGAAAAATATCCACTTAGCTAAGCTAACCCTTAGTTTTTGATACGCGCTGAATATGACAACTTAGTTGTTGAAATACGTATACGCAAAATAAAAGTGAATAATATTATAATTTCAGGTATATTATAATATAATAATATTATCTCATCTCATTTTGAAAATTCTGAAATACGTCTCTGAAATAGATTGATACAAATATTATTAGCATTAGCTATGGCATATTAAAAGGTGGAAATTATGTAATAAAAAAATAAAATAATATTTATGTATCAACTATAAGATGTCGGTAGGTTTATAATATTTATAGTATAGTTGCATAAACCCGTCCGGCTTCCAGTGCTATGAACGTATACCTACGTCAAGGGAATGCTGCACTGCCTATGGACGTATATACACGCAGAGCCGGCTCAAGGTATAGGTGAGCTAGACACCGGTCTAGAGCTTCATTTTTTGTACTTATTTGGTACAGTCGGACCTTTTATTTTTTGTTTATACGTTTTTGTATGAGTATATTCGCCTATGAAAAAAGTTGATAACTTTTTTTCCCCTTATTTACGTTTAAGAATGTTCAAGAAGGTTCTGAGAGGAAATGTATATGATAGGATATGTACGCAAATTCTAGAAAAAGTGTATGGTTTTTATTTTTATTTTAGGAGCGGCAAAATTATATTTTGCCTAGTTTACTTACTTGAGCCGGCCTTGTATACACGTCAGGTTAAATAAAACGTTATAATACACACACACACACACACACATATACCTATATATATTACACTATAATGTACAATGAATATTATACATACATGGAACCTAAACAAACTGTCAGATAATGAAATTTCAAATAATCTAGAAAATAAATAAATTTAATTACTTTTTTTTTCATAGTGTGAATCAATATTTTCGTTTTTGCTTTTATCAGAGGTTCTCAATAACATAAATATTTATGATTTAATAATTGCTCGTAAATTTCACGCCTATGTTTATTTTGCGTTGTATAAACATTAATTACAGTACAATATTATTAAAATGTGTAATTTCTACAAGATGTTACATTATTTTCTTTCGTTTTAAGTGGTTATTCAATAATCGTAACTTTTTGGGAACAACTGGTCGTTAAAATTTAAGTATCTTGGGCAATATTGATTTTTTTAAATTTCTGTGTTCGATACATGACTTTGAATGATTGAAAAGTTATATTGTTATTATATAAAAATCAGAAAAAAATATCAATTGTATGCTGTCATGACAGGTAACAATGTAAAAAATATGTAGCCCTGAAAGGATTAACCAATATTAAACCGAATAATAACGGTTATGAACATTTTTAATCTTTAAAAAGCATTTAAAGAAATTATTTCATTTTATATTTATTATTATTGTTTTACATATGTAAACATTAATCCCCATACTATAATTTTAAAATATTATTAAAGGATTTAATAATACTAGAATATTATAATATTTACTAGATTGTGTCCCTCCATAACATACTCCCAAACTATGATCCTACACTATATAATAATGTACAATATGCGTGTTAACAGAGATTTCGGGACTACTGAACAAGAATATAGTGGATGGACGGGAGCCATTCTTGTCTAACGCCTATTGCCGGGGCCTGTACAGAGGGTTCTCGAGCAGTTTCATAAAGATGTTGCCCACCATGTCCATTAGCTATGTGGTCTACGAAGAGCTGTGCAAGATGCTCGGCGTACAAATGACTTAGGAGTGATCTATTTATTTTGATTTAAGTGTATATAGTATATACCTAAGTATAAATATGAATATCGTAAATATATACTCTAAGTTTACATAGAATTTGTTTTTTGAATGGATGTAATGTAATATTTTTATATAAATTTACATTTGGTTAATGGTTATATCCCAGATAGCAAATTTGTAATGACAATACTTTTTGCTTAATAATTGATTTTAGTAAATTATATAATTTATTAAATCAGCACTTTAACAATTTATTTTATATTGTACATTATTCCCGGTATGTTGGTCGCCGCGTGTATTAAAACGTTATATCAGGAGGCTGTCGACTCAGTTACTCAGTTTTTACCACGGCTTAAAATATAATGGTTGCGCTACGAGCCATGTTAAAGGTCTTATCACATAGTCATTGAATGTGGTTGTAAAAACGGCTGTTAAACTAACTGTTAGCATTCTCTATCTGTGAAAATAATGTAAAATTATATTGTTGTAATGAAAATCATAGTTCATAAATAGGTCACTATGGTCTATAAGCGCTAAAGAACTATTTTATACATTTATCACAGGACCAACTTTGAGTACCACATTTCTATACCCTGTTGGGCAACCATAATATCTTAAACCGTGATTTTTGGTGGAAAACAGTAGGATCAGCCGATGTACAATAAAAGATAAAAATAATACTATAATATATACGACAATAAAAATTCACTTTTAATGTACTGAAGATGGTAACATAGTTACCGAAATATATATTTAAAAGTAAATATTTTTTGTGGAATTGAGTCTTCATTTTATTATTTATCTACAAGTATTCAAATTATAAAAATTATTATATACGATTATATATACATCGTATTATGTGTTTCCCGACAAAAACGTGCAGCCTACATTATCTAAAACCAGGGCTATGTCACTGCCTATGTTTCTGTGCAAAGTAAATGGGTGATTTTGGATGTTGAAAATAACAGTTGTTAACAAATTTTGATAATAGATATTGTATTTTAATCACTGTAATCAGTAATATGAAGATGCTTGCATTAATTAATGCATATAAATATATATGATGAGTAGAGGAATTAACGTTATTAACATTAGAGCAGGTCCTCAGTTTTAGGTTCGATGATAACTTCAAAGCGATGTGATAATTCAAAGTGTAACAGGCGATTTTTAACCCCGTAAACATTTATCAAAGGGGTGGAATAAAATCACCTGAGGTAAAAATAAACCAGTGTAACAGGCGATTTTTACCTCACATAATATTTTACCGGGGGAGGTAAAAATAAACTAGCGTAACAGGTGATTTTTATCCCCCATAAGAATTTACCGGACAGTAAAAATAATCTGTAGTAAAATTTTATATTTTAAATACATGTTTACAGTTTTGAATATTCCCCAAATATAATACAAATTCAAAGGATTTAAATAACTCGAATACATCAAATACATTTACAAATTTAATTGATTAATATTATATAAATATACGCAAAGAAGGTAAAAATCACTTGAATAGTAAATCGTACGTAAATTTATACATTTTTAATAGGGGGGGGGGGTAAAATTGCCTCAGCTAAAAATCATATACATTATATTTTTATATGAATATAAAGGAGGTAAAAGTCGCCTGAAAATAAAATCCTACATATTATATTATTTCATTTACCATAGGAGGGTAAAAATCACCTGAGCTAAAAATCATACACATTATATTTTTATATATACCAATGAGAGGTAAAAATCGCCTGAACAGTAAACCGTATGTATTATATTAATACATAATTTAGGGGGGTAAAAATCGCCTGGGAAGAAAATCGTACACATTATATTATTTAATTTACCATAGGTGGTAAAAATAATACACATTATATTTTTATGTATACCAATGAGAGGTATAAATCGCCTGAACAATAAATCGTACGTATAATACTAATACATTTATTATAGGGGGGTAAAAATCGCCTGAGCTAAAAATCATACACATTTTATTTTTATATGTACGAGGAGGTAAATGTATTAATATAATATGTACAATTTATTGTTTGGGTAATTTTTACCCCCCCTCCCCCTATGGTAAATGAAATACTATAATATGCACGATTTTCTTTCCAGGTGATTTTTACCCCCCTATTTTAAATGTATTAATATAATACCTACGTACGGTTTATTATTCAGACGATTTTTACCTCCCTTGCGTATATTTATATAATAACTAATTAAATTTGTAAATGTCTTTGATGTATCGAGTAATTTAAAACTTTTGAATTTGTATTATATTTGGGGAATGTTCAAAATTGTAATCAATTTTGTATTTAAAATACAAAATTTTACTTGCCCGGTAAATTTTTAAGGGGGGTAAAAATCGTTTGTTATGCTGATTTATTTTTACCTTGGGCAATTTTTGCCCCTCGAAAGTAAAAATTTGGAAGGTAAAAATTACCTGTGACACCAGTCCTCAGTTTTTGTAAACAAACTGTTACCACTTTAAGTGATATTTCTATAATGTTCTATGTCTAAAACCCTGGTTGAAATATACTAGGTTATTGCAGTTGTACTCCCACTCTATAGTATTATCACTTGAAGAAATTAAAATGGCAGCGTAAGGAGCGATATTTTGGTTGGCTGATGAAATATAAATTAATATATGTAATATAAAGTATAAATTACTAATAATTGTAAAATAACATTATTAATTATATATTTAACGAATAAATCAAATATTTTGTTAATTGAAACTGTATATTATATTTATTTAAATTGATTTTATAAATAATTAAGAATACTAAGGCTAAGAATACCTCCACGGTTTCCTCATGCCTGTCGCAGAAGTCGACTAATTGAGGTTGCGTCAGGTCGACAGCCGGCATAAAACTTGTCAAAAAAGTATGAGGAGTATTAAAAAGAATATAGGCGAGTTTTCCCATCTCAGATGTTCGCGGGGAAAACAAAATTGCGTACTTGGGTGTGGAGATAGCCTAAGGGACCAAGTGACCAGTACCAGCCTGACAGCGGCTGCGGTAGCCATTCCATCAGTTATATGACGGCTGTGATGTCGATGGTGTAGGGAAAGCACCAAGGTGTTTTGGGTTAGATTCGCGCTTGATTACGCCGGATAGGTTCAAAGTGAGAGTAGGTACGTAGAATGTAGGAACATTGATAGATAGGAGTAGGGAGTTGGCAGAAGTTTTGAAGAGGAGGAATGTGAATATTTGTTGTGTGCAAGAAACAAAGTGGAAAGGGGAGAAAGCAAGAAACATTGGTGAGAGGTATAAAATCATATATTCAGTAAGGACTAGTACAAGGAATAGTGTAGGAGGGATATTAGATGAAGAAATGAAAGAAAAAGTGGTAGAGATGATTAGAAAAAGTGATATTAGAGGATAAGGTATTAAATATAGTAAGTGCGTATGCTCCACAAGTGGGATGTGAGGAAAGTCAAAAAGAGGAGTTCTGGAAAGAGATGGATGAAGTAATACAAGGAGTACAAGAAAATGAGAATATTGTAATTGATGGGGATATGAATGGACATGTAGGCTGTGACAGAATAGATTATGATAGAGTACATGGAGGGTATGGGTATGGAGAAAGAAATGAGGCTGGAGAAAAAATACTTGACTTTGCATCAGCGTATGAATTAGCAATTGTGAACACTTATTTTAGAAAGAGAGAAGAGCATTATATAACTTATAAGAGTGGAGGGCACAAATCACAAATTGATTATTTTATGTGGAAGAGAAGGGGGTTTGAAACAATGTAAGAACTGTAAGGTGATCCCGGGGGAATGTGTGACAGCACAAAATAGGTTAATAGTTATGAATATTTGGTGTAGGAAAAAGAGAGTGTACAAAAAGAAAAATGTAGTTAAGAAACCGAGGATTAGGTGGTGGAATCTAACGGGTGAAAATGAAAAAGTATTTATAAGAAAGCTAATTGGGACAGGGATCTGGAACATGGAAGGAAATATAAATGAAATGTGGGAAAGGTAGCAGAGGGTGTTAAGAAAGTTGCTAAGGAAGTCTGGGCGTGAGTAGAGGTAATATACCACAGGATAGGCAAACAGGAACTAAAGAAGGGGAAAAAGAAGTGCACAGGCTGGCTAAGGAAAGAGAAAAACAATCCAGGGACTTTAAAAATGTTTGGTGTATAAAAGATGAGGATAGGAGGGTGTTAACAGAGGAAAAGGAAGTGATAAAGAGATGGAAAGACTATTTTGAGGGATTATTAAATGAAGAATTTCCAAGAGAGGCAATTGATCGGGTAGAATGGAATTTGGGTATGATAGATTTAATAAGGGAAGAGGAAATGTGGAGTGCTGTGAGAAAAATGAAAAATAAGAAAGCGGTGGGACCGGATGGAGTATCAGTAGAAGTATGGAAAGTATTAGGAAGTTTAGGTATACAATGGCTGACAAAGTTCTTTAATAATATACTAGTAGAAGGAAAAATTCCAGAATCGTGGAAGAAGAGTTGTGTAGTACCAATATTCAAGGGTAAAGGAGATGTACAGAATTGTGGAAATTATAGAGGGTTAAAACTTATGAGCCACAATATGAAGATTTGGGAAACGATAATAGATAAAAGGGTAAGAGGTGAGACAACTGTTACTAGAAATCAGTTTGGGTTTATGCCTGAGAGGTCAACAATGGAGCCAATATTTTGTGTGAGATAGATTGTAGAGAAGTACAGAGAAAGGAAAAAAAAATTGTGTATGGTATTTATTGATCTAGAGAAGGCTTATGATAGGGTTCTTAGGGAGATCTTAAATTGGGCATTAATGAAGAAAGGATTACCAAAGGTGTATGTGAACATAATTGGAGATATGTATGAAGGTTATATGTATAGGTATGTATGTATATATGTTCAAATATTTATGGTCCGTTGTACAGAAAGATGGGGGTTTGGAAGAGGATATGAAACACAGGATGAAGTGTGAATGGACGAAGTGAAGAGAAGCGTCAGGTATTCTGTGTGATAAAAGAATCCCTATTAGGTTAAAATGCAAATTTTATAAGGCAGTGATGAGACCTGCAATGATGTATGGAACAGAATGTTGGGCAGTAGATAGAAAGATAGAACAGAGAATGGGTGTCACTGAGAAGAGAATGTTAAGGTAGATGAGTGGAGTTACTAGAGAGTATAAAACAAGAAATGAGTATATCAGAGGTAGTATAGGGGTAGCTTCGATAGGAGACAAAATGAGAGAGAACAGATTAAGATGGCTCGGGTAAGTATTAAGGAAGGAAGAGACTGAGGCAGTAAGATTAGTAATGGAAATGCATGTTGTTGGTAAGAGAGGGAGAGGAAGACCGAAAAAGAAATGGGGGGGGTGATGGCGAGTGATATGAGGAAGGTGGGAGTAAGTGAAGATGATGTGGGAGATAGAGTTAAGTGGAAGTGTAGGACCAGGGTGGCCGACCCCAAATAGTTGGGAGAGAAGGCGAATTAGAAGAAGAAGAAGAAGTGTAAAAAATTTAATGTGTATAGATACGTATAAATTGCGTAAAACAATATTTGAGCAAGTATGTTTGTAATTTGTATGAGACGGTATTCACAAATATAACTAAACCTGTAGACTCATCTGTAAACTTCCACTAAAAATTATATTACAATTAATATAGGGTATTCAAAAATAAAATAAGTTTATTCAGGTATTATAATAGCAATTATAATATCAATAAATATGATTTTAAAATATAATCAAATCGTTAAAATTCATTTATATTATTTTTCTCATTTAAAAAAAAAATAAATATATTTTACAAATTATAGATAATAATGTTTTACAAAAGGTTGCCATTAAATTAATAGTTAAAACACCTGACAATGGTTTTTTGTATTGATATTCTAACGCTTTTTAAGTCCTCGAATCTAATTAGTATGTATTTACATAATTTTTATGTTTTAAAGTGGTCTCGTAATTCTTCTAAATACCTTTATCTAATCTCATAATATAAGAAATTATGTATAAAATATAAACAATTTAATTAGTTCAAATTAAATTGGCTTAGAGTAAAAGGGTTTTAAATACGGTTTTTTCGTAATACTCTCTTATTTCGTCTTGTTAGTATTTTAGTATTTTTAAGACGTGCATTTTAAACTACAAATGAGATTTATAATCCTATTAATAAATATAATATAGATCATGAATAGTTTTTCTATATGATAATTTTATTATTAATATACTGCGAATTGAACTTTCTCTTGAACAATTTAAAAATTCTACGATAGAACTCTTTCATTTTAAGTCAGCCACTATTATATTCTATTTATTTTACTTTATTAGTTCTAACTACACTGGAAAATAAATGAATTAAATTATTTTTAATGTATTTTTAAAAAATACGTACCTACCTACACTTCTATTCATGTATATTGAATTTGGAAATAGCCAATTCAATGAGTTAACTTTTTGAGGAAATCGAAGAAATCGAATTTTTTATTACGACAAGACATATATTTTCAGAATATCGTGGAATTTAATGAAAATAATATTTATTAAAATTTCATATTATATTGTAATTATTCAAAAGCATGGCAGGTAAAAATTGTTTTTATAAATTTCATGTTTGTCTATCTCACTGATAAATTATTTTTAGTAATATATTATATACACTTATTATAATATTATCAAAAAGACAGTATACGTTTCAGAATTATTATATAATATATATATATATATATATATAATATAGCAAATTATTAGGTAATAGGTATATACATATAATATATTTATTATTATTGTAAATATTATACTATAATGTAAAATATTCCTAATATTTGATAATTTATTCAATGTATAATAATATTAACCTATTCAATTTTTAAATAATTAATTAATAAAGGAATATCTAAAAAAATTTTAGAGTTCTTTTATAATAAACTTATTCTTTTAATACTAAACAAGGAATTTGAAAATCCTAAGCTACTAAGATTCAACGTAGTTTATGAAGTTATCATAAGTCTTCAAAACCAATGAAACCATGTTCCTTTTTGATTTGTTGGAAATTGTGAGACACTTATTGGAATTCTATCAATTACTTATTTATTTTTATACAATATTGAACTTTGTAATTTTAACTTCAACTAGCATTACAACAGTTCTAAAACCTCACTAAAATACAAAATATATTTGTGTTAACAACACTTGTTGAACTATGTTAGACATTTCTTTGGTATTATAGAATTGTGGATATTTTTGTAATTTAGTAATTTGCAATCGTTTAGAATCGTTTTATTACAAACACTCTATTGATCAAAAATTATAGATATATTATTGGATAGGTTATGAAAAGCTTTGCTTTCTAATGTTCGCATATATTTCTAATCCTTTAAAATAGTACATCATATTATTTTCAATAAATCAAAATGTTAGATTTTTTATCCCTGCAGAGTTTCTGAAACTATAAAAAACAAATAAATTAACTTTGATATTTCTATATCTGTTTTTCGGAATTTTTATAAAAACAATTATTTATTTAGGTTATTGCCGATGTTATTTCTATAGTTTGGACTTTTATAGTGTTTTCTGTACATGTACCTATTTCATTAAATTGCACAACACCCATGTAAAATTATATCACGCTAAACTAGTATATCTTTTATGAGTTAAGACACTAAATTTTATTTTCAATCCGGGAAAAGAACGGTTGTCTTCTGAAAAACTCAATTTTATGAAATTATATTTAAAATTTTCTCCATTATATCTTCGGTAAAATCTCGTTTTCTCTATAAAGAACATTTTCAGGAAATGTTGAACTCTAACTACGTGTTATTTACCACATTTACTATAATAGAATATATTACGATATTGATATTATGATATGATTTTAAAATACCTATTTTTTAGTATGTGTATTATTCGGATAATGTAAATGGGTGTTGTGAAAAATGTCAATATAAAGGGGGAAGGGACCACATTATCCCAGTTCACGTTTAGATTATGAGCCGTACTGGAAATTATTAACATATTATACGCAGACGCGATCGAATGTAAACCGTCCCTGTAGGACGTCACGTCCAATAAGGATTTCTTTCAATCGTTGAAAAATTAAAAATGGCTCTTTTGTGACACTTATTTGATTTCGATCGATTCTTATATATATATACATACGAGTATAAGAGGCTCTCCTTCATTCTCGGCACTTGCAGTTAAGACGCTCCGAAGTACCGAATCGAATTCTTTGTGATGTTTGAATCGGTATTGGTTTAGGTTAAGTAGTAGAAGGAAAGAAATTACTTAAGATTTGTATTTAGCGATTTATGCGGTATTCAAGTCCGACCGGATAATAACGTAATGTATTTTAACCGATGGATATAATTGAGTAAACCAACTGTGACCAAACCATACATTAAGTATGGTAGGATTACGATTAGGTTATAGACGAGTTTATACAATCACAATAAAACATCCGAACGGAAAGTGGAAAACTAGTCACGTACGCGTATCGATAACGATATACGGCAATAAATATCGTATACGAAAATATTTATTGGAACGTACGTAAACGTATGAAAATCGTTTAGGATATGTATTTTTTGATACAAGTGAGCTTGATTTAGTATTCAGTGTATACGAAATAAATCTAAGCGAATACACTAATGAACAATTTTTTATACTTATATATGTATATTTTATTTTCTCAAACTTTTCCATTTCCACATTATTTTCTCATGTCAAGGTATTTGGCATTCAAAGTTTTTAGCTATCGTATATATATATATATATATATATATAATATATACATATATTAAATTGTTTATGAAACGGGAAGTTTCTACCGGTAGATATATATGATGCAGCGTAAAATGAGTTCAGCATTCAGGAAATTCTTACGTCCGAGAGAGAATCGATAAGAAAAAAGGATTATATATATATATATATATATATATATATATATATATATACTATAATAAATAATATACACGTTGTTCTGGAAAACAGTTGTCGTAGCAGATTCAATTTTTATAGTCGAATTCAATAAATTACTTTTATGCAAATTAAACGAAAAAAAAACGCGATTGACCCTGTTAAATAAATAAATCGTATTTATATATAGGTCATATCATACTAAGTGATTTTGAAGAAAGAAAAGTAAAAAGTACATTTTTACTAGGACCGAACGAATATTTTAGAAACCTACAATTTATTTTGATTCTTTATAGTAGTAAAAAAATGTCATAAAAATTTATGAAACCTGTGTGGAAGCACGAAACCGAATTATTCTATTTTAGGCACCGTTTTTAAATTTGCTATTCAAATACAATCGGTTAACATAGTTTTTATAATATTTTACCATTATTTTCGATTGTTTTTCTTTTAGGTTAAGGAAACAACTGAGCAAATCGAAAAGTGCCCTTTTAAATTACTAAATATAATACATTTGTAACCCGAAATACTATATAGTAAAATGACATATTTAACAATTTAATTTAAAACAAAATAATTTATAAAATTTTTAGCAAATCAATATAGTGCTATTGTTAATATTTGATGTAAATTTTAAGTTTCTGGTTTTAAAATATTCCAATTTATAAAAATTTTTGGTAGTTTTTGAAAGTTATTCTTTACACTAAAGAAAACTACTGGGAATATCAAAAAATGATTTCTTTAAAGAATCGACTAGAACAAATTTGTAACCTGAAAGATATTTACCCGAAACATTTTATTTGGCTTCTTCTAATCGAAAAAATATATAAATACTACGTATATAAAAAAGTGGAATTATTATAAAATTAAAAACTTAATATTAAATTTACAAAAAATGATATTGATAAACAAGACAATAGACTCAAAAAATGAGTGTGTCCCGTTAAAAAAAGTCGCCCAGTACACCAGGTCCCTGATTTCGTTCTATTTTATAATAGACAATTAATCTTCTTTTATTTTTAGAGATTATAAATTACCTACCCAATTGATCTACTAAAATCCTATACATCAATTAAGATAATCATAAAATTGTCATTAATGATTATACTTTCTATCACCGTCTCAGTAAAAATATGGATAAAAGTACATGGATTTAAGTGGCAATATGATGAAATGAAATATTATAATATATTATATTATATTAAATATTACACCAGATAAAATAAATTGAACAAATTTGAATATTCTAAATAAAGACTATTCATATAGTAAATAAATTAAAGTTAAATTATTGTTTTCTATGTTTTCAATTTAACTATGGTTACTTGAAAATATGTATCAAATTATCTAGTTAATAAGTTTTTAAATAAAGTAATATTTCAGTAGTGTATTTGTGTTAAGTTAAATTAAAATATTTAACTTAAAAACAAAATTACATTACAATAGAACATAAATTGATACTCAAATTATTATAAAATTTAAAAAATACAGTGAAAAATTTAAATAATTACGTAATCTTTTTTTAAGAATTTTTAATTTATCTACAATTAGCATTAAAAATTGTGGTCCGTCAGAAAATGTACTGGTTGTAACATTAATTTTCCTTTACGCTCAACAAAAATATTGGGAAAATTCAAAAATAACTCCTTGATAGGACTATATCTAGAACGAATTTCCTGTCAAAAAACTCTTTACTCCAAAACTCGTATTTGACTTCTTCTACTTCACAAGTTGTTCTCATAAAGTTTAAATGAATATCATTGTAAAATCAACAGATCCCTGGCTTCACGCTGAACGTCTAAAATTAATTGTTTAATTAACTAAAGTTAACATAAGACTTGTATGGCTGTATATTAGGAATTATCTAGATAAAAACTACTTTACTTTTATCTGATTTACATAAATCTAAAGTTTTTATCTTAAATAAAAAATAAAATTTTTCTGTATAAATTTATTTTAATTTAATTTTAATATTTCTATATTTTGAATACATGTAAATAATTATTCAAAGTATCTAATTAAGACTATTTTGTATGAAAATACTGTGAGATACGTTTTACCTATGTATTATTTGTAAAAGTAAATTTGCATTTAAATAGATTTACTTAGAGGATAGAAGGATGTAAATCTATCTATTTTTGAGCATTGATTCATATATTATAACAAAAAATGAATTCATGTAATATATAACTTTATTAATTCTTATCGATCGTTGTCTGCAGAATTTAGATGTGTCTATATGGATTTTTCTTGATCTTGCTTCGATAAACCGACTGTTATCTGAAATATAAACTACTTAAATCTTTTCTTTATTTTTCATTTTAACTAGGTTGGTCATTAATAATTTAAATAACTTTTAATTCTTAACTAGTTAAAAATATTCTATAATTAGAATACAGTTATAAATCAACTCTAATTATATTATATTATAATTACAATTATTTTATCGTCAAGTGTGTACAACCTTGCCCAAATCAATCAACAATAATTCAAAAATATAGTTGCGTTTCTGTACAGAGTACCTATAATATTTTGTACGTTGATATTAATATGAAACCCCAAATCATTACAATGCACAAGATAAAGAAAAATTAATATAATTCACGACTCACGATGTATTACAAAAAAACGCATAATATTTAAGTCAGCTAAGCACGGTAAAATATAAAAATACCTAAAACATTGCCTATACTCATAATGTGTTTTGAACACATATTTTTGTTTTATATAAAAACAATGTTTTATTGCATCAACTCAAGGTACTAAATATGTAATCAATAATTTATTTGTTTATAATTTGAGTACTTGTGGATTTTTCTAATAATAAATTGAAGACTCAATTCCACAAAAATATTTACTTTATTTTGGTAAATACGTATTTCAGTAACAATGTTACCATCTTTAGTGCTCAATAACGACTGTAATACTAATAACAGTTCATAATAACAGTCGTTATTGTGTACTGAAGATGATAACTTTGTTACTGAAATACGTATTTATCAAAATAAAGTAAATATTTTTGTGGAATTGAGTCTTCAATTTATTATTAATAAATTATTTATACATACTATACTAAAACTATCCCTAATAATCCCAGTACACGCATCTTAAGAATTATATATCAAATTAATATACCAATGCAATGAAATAAAAAGTACATTGAAAATTGAAGAATAAATAGTATAGTTTGTTTGAATTTTTTAACATTATTCGTAGATTTTTATCGTAATACTTTGTATAATATCTAAAGCGAAGTTAACAATGCATTTACTTTTGCTACAATCTGTAAAATACAAATATCGTTGAATGTACTGATGTGGTCGTGAAGTAAACGATATTATTCTAATCGTTATTATTATTATTATATATTGAATATTTTTTAAAAGCTATAATGAACGTTACTAGAGATCAAATGAAAACTTTTCGTCTTAAAACCCGATAAAAGATAAGGAATGTATTAGATTTACAACGGTGTATTTTCATCGATAAATCAGTAAGTAGGTATTTATTTTGAATTTGATTCGTAAAAATAGATAATATATAAATACATTTAAAAAATTTGATTTATTACGTTAAAATATTTTTGACTTAGATTTAATATTTGAGGAATTTTCTTATTACAACCTAATTTTCTCTCACGTTACACATCATGTTACATTATTACATTATTTTCAATAATTATTATCGCATCAAATTATTTTTGTATTTATAAGTGGGTATAAGAAAATATACCGTATAATACTAACATCCTAAACATTTGTAATTCGAACTCAATCAGTTTAAGCTGAAAAATTAAAAATAAGTTAACAGTTGGGTTAATTAAATAGTACTCATTTTTTAGTTTCACTAGGTCATCAATCATCAATCGACCCTTCATGGTTTAATCTTGTGTACGCAAGTTGGAACCAGAGTTATTATCCTATATTTTTTAAATTAAAAAGAATAATTAAAAACCATTAAAATGTAAATTTGTGCCGAACAAAATATATAATTATAATTATTGCTTATTGATGCTTTTATATAATAATTACATGTTAGAATTTAAAATTTGGTAATATTTTATGGAAATTTGTATTTGCAAACCTGTTTTAACAAGAACCAAATACCAAAACAATTACCGAAACTTTATAATTTTTAAATTAAAAAGAACCAAACTGGAAATCTTAAAATAATATTTGTATAAAACTAGAACTAAAACCCTAACCAAGACAATAAAATATTCTCCTTTAGAATATATCGTTTAATCCTAAACATTATTAATTATCATAATAAACTAGTTTTTAGTACAATTTATTTTATTTACCTCGGTAGTAAGTTACACGTTTTATCGTTAAATCACAATATAGACAATTTAGTTATTAATTATTATTTTATTAATAGATTTTAAATGCCAAGTTAATAATTTGTAAAAAAAAAAACTCTATCTTTAAGTTGTAAGACATTTCTAATTTCAGAAACTTGTATTTGATTAAAGATTATTCAAATATATCAATTATTATAATAATAATTAAATAATTGAAAATAGAAACATAGTTTTGTTTTAAAATTATGCTCCTAAGAAATGTTTATTCTCAAATAAATTGATATTATTATTAATACTTACTCTTTTTTTCTTTAATAGTATAGTATAAATTACAATATACCTACCAACCTAATATATCTTCTGTTATTTAACTAAAATTTTGATGTAAACTAAATTATTTTAATCGTATTTTTAAATTAAATTGTATATTATTATTTTACATTAAAAAATCCTTAATATAGCCTAATAGAAACTCACGAATTAGTACTTATCTACCATACTATATTAGAATTATTTATTTATTTATCGTGTTATATATATATATTACGTATTTAAAAAAAAAAACCATATTTTTTAAATGTATATAGTTTTATTTTGTTTATAATATTTTATTAATGAAATAATTATAATATAAAAGGAAAACCGTTTACCGTATCAAAATCCACAAATTGAATGTAATGAGTCTACTTTAATTATTGTGTATTCATTTCAATTAATGCTATTTGGTTGAAAATTAATCTTATATATTTTTACTAATTTATAGAAGAGATATTTTATCAGTGGGCGGCTCGTGGGCTTTGAAAGTGGGAGGGCGATTAAAAATTATTAATTTTTAAGAAGCATAAAATACAATAATAATTATGTACCTACCAATTTAAAAATTATTTATTAAATCAAAATGAATACCATATAGAAAAATAAATATAAATTCGTTTTACAAACTACAAAAATTATAAAATAATAAAACTATAATTCTTATACGTTTTATACGTATACGTATATGGTAATACGTATTACATTTTATACAAAATTTAAGCATCTATCTTTAATTTCACTATAAATAGGTATTCCAAGTTGTTTTCGATTTTTGTCAATATGATACCTACTGAATTTTTATCTACTGTATTCTAATAACATAATTAAAGAATAAATTAAATAAATAATAAAGAAATATAGAAATGTGCACGGGTTACGAGCACACAGTAAATACACGTTAACTTATTCCGTATTGTTGTGTGCGATTATTCGTATCGCTCCGGTGACCGTATTATTACCGAATTCCCCTTCCTATATTGTTGTGTTTTGATCATATAGTTATGACGGACGATTGTCAAGGTCGCCCCAGCGCCGAGCGCTGTTCGATACTCGATAACCGCGCAGGTGTATAATAGACACCTACAGCCATCTATATATATTTTTAACCTCCGATTACCTTGTAGTGTTTTCATAACAATGGAACTCAAGTTTAATTTTCAATAATAATATTCGGAAAATGTATAACAATGTAAACAAATAATTGTTAATATTTAAATCAATATCTAACTTGTTAATAAGTAATTTGTTAGGTACAGTTTTAGAATGGGGGCGATCGCAACATCGCTCCTACACACGAGCAGCCATTGCATTTTATTTAACCCATTCTAACATAACAAACATAAAATAACACATTTGTTCATGACAATCTGCAGTCAATAAATTCAATATCTAGTACAATGCTGGCGTTTACTCCGAATATTTTTAAAAACACACGAAGAATTTTATTTCTATACGTTTCTAGAAAATGGTTTTCCACTTTGTTCAATGATAAATGGGTATCGTGTATGTAGTTTGGGTGATTTGAAAACCATTTTATCAAAAAATCGTTTTGATCAATTCTGTAAGGCATTGTGCACGTTGCTCGGGCATTTCTCACACGACAACCGATTTTTCTATACTTGACCCATTACATACGAGTATATATATTACCTATAGATTGAAAACTTGGCACAGATGGTATTTTAAAAAGGTCACTTTTCAATATTCTTAGGTGTCGTACTTTAATTCACAAGGAAAAATTAACCAAAAATTGTGATTAATGTATTCATTATGAATATAATAATTTTAATAATTAACGTACCTATTCATGACTAGTCATTTAAAATGCATATAGAAAGTACTGCTAAAAGGTGAAATCCCAAGTGACCCGAATTAAAAAATTCGTAAGAATTACGAAAATACGATGGGAAGCAAACGCAACTACGAAATTATTATTAATATTTTTTATTGAGAACAACTACAATGGCTATTGTGCATATTACGGCTGAATTTGAAGTTAGTGTTTGTTATTAGCACACATGTGTCGCGAATAGACTCACAAATACATAACTCAATGAGTTATCAGTGGTACTGTAAAGTCAACCCAAAAACAGTGGCTCCCTGCAGTGTTGACGAATATAATGCCACATCATATTCGGAGAAAATAATATCTAGTTAACACCGTAAGGTCATGTCTGAATAACAAAAGATCACTACTGTCTTAGATACTAAATGAAAGACCGGTAAATTGACTGAAATCTAAAAAATCACCATGACTGATAACATAAAACCTAATTCATGAACATTTTGGTGGTAGACAAACGTGGAATGAAGAGTGGACAATGGCACTTGTCACAAATAAAGGTATCGTCACCAAACGTGAACCGAATATGCAAGGCATGCTATTACCAAAGAAGCATTGGGCAACAATTAATCGGATTAGGATGGGACATAGAAGGTTCTCTTTTGTAAAAATAGCTCTATGGAAAGAGCGCAACATGTGACCAGTGGCAGCAACTCGTGGGTAAAATGAATGGTGGTGCACATTTATAAAATATTATATAATAGCAAATAACATGAAGCAAATAAAGCAAAACCAATATTGTATTTATTTTATCTACTAATTTCATCGGATAACACATCTTTTTATTATTTACATTGCAACTACAGATTCAATATTTTTTTAAATTATTTTCCCTGGTAATGGATGAGATAACAAAGAATATACAGGGAGAGGTACCATGGTGCATGTTGTTTGCAGATGATATAGTACTGATAGGAGAAAGTCCTGAGGAAGTGAATGGTAGACTTTAAGAGTGGAGGGAAGCTCTGGAAAGTAAAGGACTAAGGATTAGTAGGAGTAAAACAGAATATATAGAATATGATTTTGGTGAAAGGGAACACAGAGGGAATAGGGAAAGGCTAGAAATAAAGTTAAGTGGTGATGTGGTGGGAGAAGTGGAGAGGTTCAAGTATTTAGGGTCCGTTATACAGAAAGATGGGGGTT
>JAIPRL010003792.1:16499-43650 GCA_025469235.1 Pemphigus obesinymphae | reverse complement strand
ACTTACTACCTAGTTTAAAAATAAGAACCTATTAATTTTTACATAATATTTAATATTCGTGATTTTTCCTAAGTTCAGAACACAATTTATACTACTGAGCACTATTCGGGGATTTTTTTTATGTCGGCATATTAGTAAGTCTTTGCCCTAGTCTAGCAAAAACTGAAATGACGCCACTGCAGGAGAGCTGCACTTTTAAACTTCCAATAGTTATTTAACTATCTTATTTAATAAATGGTATATTTCTATGATTATTTAACCTAAATATGTATAGGTACAATTTTTATATTTAAAATCTATTTCATTAAAGGTAGGTATATATAGCACGCTTTTTTCGTGTATTATAATGTAACATTTCATTTTTTCGATTTCACTAAAATTAACATTATTTTTTCAGTAGCTAGTTACCTACTAAACGTACCAAAATTTAATTATAGATGGATCTAAATAATGAATATTTATGTATATATATATAATATGTATATTATGTTGTATGTGTTGCTAACTTAAAATTAGTTATAATACTAATAATTTACCGAATATTTAAAATACGTAGGTACCTACCTAATCTTTATTAAGAAATATATATATATATAATTATTTATCGTATACTGTATACAGTATTGAGTATATAATATATATATTATATATATCGACTACCAATTCTTGAAAGCATATCTATTTATATGACGATAAAAAAAACAGTTTTGTAATTTAAATCTATTTTGGTTCTTTGCATTATGTCTGTCAATAATGCTTCAAAGTACAAACTATAGTTATTTTCGTTGTTAATCTATAGAAAATTAATATAATTATTTAACCTAAATGCAATGTCGGGAAGGAACGCGTATTTTTTTTAGGAACCAAGCTGGATCGCGTTCTTTACAAAATAAAGGAACGAGGTACGAGGAAAAGTTCATATTTATGAGGAACGTGAACGAAATTTTCCCGTTCCTCCTATTATGTAAAAATAAAATTTATTACGCATGTAATATTAAACACATTATTAATTATTACATACGAGACACGAGTATAATATAATATTTAAAATTTTTATATTTTATAAAAATTATTTAGTAATTAGTATTTAGTAATTATTAGTTGAAATTTTAAAATAATTAAATGATAATTTATTATCACAGAATATTCTAAATTTGAGATAGATAACAACCATGAACTACGATAATATGCGTGGACTTACAAGTTACGAAAAACGGAAAAACGGTTCAAGTATTCAAATATATATTATATATTCTTATCTATGAATCATGAATGTGTTTACCCTGTGATATTTGCCAAATTGTTATTTATATATGTACTTAATGAATAAAATTATTATTATAATAATAATAATAATAATTAATAACTTAATATTTAAATATTTTTTGATATTTATTTTTTAAATTGTAAAAATATAATATAATTTTCTACTATTAAAAAAAAAATAATAAGGAACGAGGAACTGAAACAAAACGAGTTTCTTATTTGAGGAACAAGGAATTGGAACGAGTTCCTTTCTAATAAAAGGAACGAAGAACGGAAATGACTTCCTTTTTTACTAATGGAATGAAGAACTTAACTAATTAACTTAAATAAAGCGAATTTCCCCAATACTGTTTAAATGGTATACAATCTAAAATAAGGCAGTCAATAGAGGGTAAATGCATTTCGCTCATACTGGTGGTAACTGGTGGTGGATATAGATATTGAATTTGAAATCAATGATGAATATTTTCTTTCAATATAACTAATCTGAGCGAAGCTTCGGTGTACTTATATACCATGGGTATTACTGTCAGTAATAACTTAAATTAACTTATCCACGATGAAAAAACTATAGAACTGAAAATTATTATAAGTAGCCCAAAAATGTATTGGTACTTTTATCTGTTTTTGGTAAAAATTTAAAGTTTATAGACCCATTTTTTTCCCAATATTCGAACACATTTTCATACCGAAATAATACATGTCGAAAAATTGAAATGGGTATAAAAAAGTTAAAATGACTATTTAAAAAATTTGAGTATACCTACCTATTTTCAAGATTTTTTAATATTCCTTAAATGATGTACTTTTAACATTGTATACAATTTTCAAGTCTTAAAATCTAAAATTACTCATTTATGACGAATAAACCTCAATAATTAAAATTGCTATAAATAGTCCAAAATGGGGGGAAAAAATTATACGTTAATATTGTATTCAAATATATTCCATGGGAAAATCCTTTTTATTTTCATCGAAAAATAACCTCTCTAAAGTACCAACTAGTTGCAATTTTCAACCGGAAACAAGGTAAGCAAATAACAATTGGACTGCTCCTTCTAATACAATTTTTGTGTACAGACATGAAAAAAAAACATATCGCTGTAAAATTAATACGTTCCTCGCTTTTCTCAGAATCGAAAAAAGCCGGTCAGTAGAAGCTAGGTTGAAGCACTTCGCTGGCGGTTAAATTTAAAAGCAATGATAAATCATTTATTTTAACAAATCGATTCTGAGCGAAGTTTCGGTGTATATAACAAGAGTAATAATTATTCAAAAGTGCCAACTAGAACGTATTTCACCCTCTATACCAGAAAACTCTTACTGTACATGCTTCTACAACCAAAAATTTTACACACACATATATATATATATACTCGTATATATGAGGCGTGGAGGGGCTAAGTGATCTAAGTGCCAAAAATTCAAATATAAATTTTTTTTTCACCAAAATGATCTATGTACCCACTCCAATACTATGCAAAGAGATCCAACTCCAGAAACTATGTATAAATCGTAGATAAAAGCACCAATAGATGGAGCTTTATGTATGTCCACGCCTGTCATTCACTCTAACTGATCTATGTCCATTTCATAGACTCTATGGTCAGTTCGCTTGATTATTATTATTGTTGGCATTGTTTACAGTATACAAGTTGGTTTGTATTAGTACATGTTTTCATTATTATTTGACGCTTTGCTTTTTATTTTTATTTTTTTTGTATAAATATTATATTTATAAAAAAAAATAAAAAAATACGAATCTAAATTTAAAAATGGAATAAGCACTCAATATTTTGTATATTGTTATAATTAGACATACGCGCGCACTGACCTGTGTTTTCAGAGCCAGATAGTAACCGGCGATCGCGATCAATCCGGCAGCCAAGCCGTATGTCGCGACTTTCCAAGAATAAGTTATCAAAATGGAAAATTGATCCATGTCCAAACGGAAATTTTGCGGTTATCCGACAAGCGCGACGACACATTTAAGTTTGCTACGCTCTAGTATACAGTTACAAATACGGGCGTCGGCGAGCGGCCGCCGTTGTACAAACGCGGTTATGAGTAGGTAGTGGAAATTCACTGCAAATTTTGCCTAATCAAGCCGACGGTATACTATAGTAACGGCATAAAATATGAAAACACGTCCGCCGACTATTAGGTAAGTACAATTATTCAAAAAATAAATATATAAACCGGTCAGAGTTACCGTTAACAACCATATAAGTACGCGTTGGCCGGCCGCGTTTCGCTTCGTGATTTTTGATCATTTCCCTTCGTACATATACAATTATTACCTATAATTTATAAAAATGTATTCGTAATGTATTCTGTACAATATCTCCTATATATGGTTTCATCGTCTTTCGTTTTATACTACCACACCAAACAGGCACATCGAAGAGTTGTTTAATTTCATACTATTGATATTTTCGTTCATGTACTAGATAGGTACTTATATTATGCAAGTTATAAAATAACATTATTGCACAATGATATTACTCGTTTATTTTACATTGAAATTGTTTGAACTTCAATGAACTTCTCGCTGATCCGTATATTGACGTTAAATATATGCGTAACGTCTCCCTCCCTCCCACCATGGCTTTCACAATTCGCTAATCCATCTAATATCTAGCCTCTTTGTATACACGTTTATAACCAGTCTCCGATATCTTCACTGTGTCGATTACGCGATTTATTCAAACACTCGGAGCTGCTACAGATGCGGGCTGGCCGGAGGAGTATCACAGATTAGTTAGATTCGTAGATTTTGAAAAAAACCAAAATTATACACACAGCAAAAAAATGAATAAAATAAAAGAGTTATTATTAATTAAGGAGAAAAACTACACCGAAATATAAAATGAAATTTGACGCATTTTTATATAATTTTTGTGAAAATGTAATTGCCATTTTGAACCATTCAACATCTTTTTATTGGACAATGAACACAAATATTATATATTAACTATGTATCTAACCTGAATTGACATTCGAAAATAAGTACATAGTTACTATACCTACAGGTATTTATTTTAAAATAAAATAAAATAATAATCCTGAATTTTGGTCAAATATAATCTAGATATATTTTGAATGTAGGTAATCGTGTAATAAACATGATGAAAATTAAAATTTAAGAGTAGAATAGTAATTGTAACACGGTTTTGCAAAACACGGCAAACGCCAAAATCGAAAAAAAATCGTTTTTTGATCAATTCCTATGTAAAATTTCAAGCTGAATCGAATGGTAATATTGCGGTTTATCAAAACATTACTAAATCTATCGTAAATTAAAAGAAAAGTTCGGGCGGTTTTGCAAACCCTGACGAATCCAGTACAAATCCAATGATGCACGTGTAGAATATTTATAATGTTCTTACCTTCAGCCACTACCAAAATTATCTATTGGTGAAGTTTTTTACAACTTTGTCCTACAATTTGACGATCATGGAACATAAGGATGATAAAAAACAACTGAAGGAAGACATTAATTACTACATCTGGTTGGAAACACAAGCTGGTTATGAGACTAATGATATCGCTTCAGCTCTTGTGTTTTACTTAATACGCCTCGATGAAAAGATTTTAAAAACTGGACGCCACAACTTGACGCTAAATTATTCAGCGATATTTGCAGTTCTCAAAATAAAAACTATGTAATGATTGCAACAGTTATAAACTTCTTAGAAGAGTGCATCTTTGTTTATTTGATACATTAATTAGATTTGTATAAACAAAAAATGAAAAAATTCAAACGTTTTTACTGGATTTGTAATGTTTCGCATAAACTTACAACTTTTGAAATGTTTTTTGAAAGACAACACATAAAGGAATTCATCATATAGATACATGAATCAAAGCCCTTCAATAAAATTAATATTTTGTTAAAAAAAAATTTTTTAGTCGGATAAATTACAAAGAACCTAAACATTTTTTTCGGTTTCTGAAAATTTATAATTTTGCAAAACTGCGCCACAATTCTAAACTCGAAGAAAAATTTAGCATAAGAAATTGAAAAAAATAAAAAATATATTTTAAACAAATTAATATTGAGCATGGATTTATTTTAGAATAATAATAATTTATTAAAAAAAAAAAAATGCTGAGAAATGAAAATGTGAACAAAGATAACAATCAAAATCAAAATTATAAGTGATCTAACTGTCATTATATCTATATTACCTAATGTTTTCCTAATGAATGTTTTACAATTTAAATAATTTCTATCACTTTTGTTCATTGTTAAAATATTAATTTAACAATTTATCGCTATTTGATTTATTAAAGATTTATAAATATGTTGAAAATTAATTCTTAATACTAATAAAAAAAAAAGAGATAGAGAAAAAAACTACACAAAAGTTAAAAAATCAAAATAATACCATATTGGATTAAATTACGATTGTAACACAATAAAACTGTATTCAATTTTCTATATTTCAATGAAAAATCTAATTATTGTAAATTATTGTTCATGTATCCAGTACTGCACAGTGACTGACTACATTGCATTGACAGTTCAATTGCTTATTTTATCAACTTCACAAAATATTAACTAACACAATTAAAGGTAAATGATAAGAAAATAATTTCTATATATATATTTTTTTTTTACAAAATAAAGTTTAAAAATCGAAATTTCTACATTTAAATATTATTTAATAATAACATAATTAATCTAAATATAAATTGATTGAGTTTATCTTCAATAATTTAATAAATCTAATATACTCTCGATGCACTTATTTTAACTATAAAGTAATAACGATGTCTTATAACTTATACCTAACTAATACAATATTTTATAATCAGTGATCAATTTTAAGTCCAAACCCATATACGTAAAACTATATACTTATATTTTAATTTTTAGAGCGATTGTAAACTAGACATATCCATTTTATTTTTTTTTTTGTAAGAAAAATTTTAATCTAAAATATTGTATAACTTTTATTCACAAAAATTTTATAAATAAATATATGTTATCAACTTATCATTGTATCGCAAGATCAATTTTTCAGATCTATCGTTTAGATATTATCGTTTATATTAAATATAATTCAGTCAGTCACTTACTTACATATTGAAATAATCCATTTAAATTTCAATATTCAATCGCAAAAAATAAAAATATTTATTGAAAATTAGGTATTATTTAAAACAAATTTGAAATAGGATGCTAAGATGTTTACTTCCCAGACCAGTGGCGATTTCACAGAGAGGGGGATAGGTGGATCGTCTCCCCCTCTTGGCTATTTTTTAAAAATCTTTATTGGTTGCATTATTTAAATATATATGACTATAGCTTATAATAAATTATTCAAAACAAACAAATACGATTCCAATGTTTTGTCTAAACCACTGGCCTTGAGGTATAATAATTGTTAAAAAATAGTCTGTACTCTTCTCCTTCTCCTTCGCCTTCTCTCCCAACTATTTAGGGTCGGCTACCCTGGTCCTACACTTCCACTTAACTTTATTTCCAACATCTTCTTCACTTACTCCCACCTTCTTCATATCACTCTCCATCACATCCCCCCATCTCTTTTTCGGTCTTCCTCTCCCCCTCTTACCAACTACATGCATTTCCCTTACTAATCTTACTGCCTCAGTCTCTTCCCTCCTTAATACATGCCCGAGCTATCTTAATCTGTTCTCTCTCATTTTATCTACTATCGAAGCTACCCCTATACTACCTCTGATATACTCATTCCTTATTTTATCCTCTCTAGTAACTCCACTCATCCACTTTGACATTCTCATCTCAGCGACACCCATTCTCTATTTTATCTTTCTATCTACTGCCCAACATTCTGTTCCATACATCATTGCAGGTCTCACCACTGCCTTATAAAATTTACCTTTTAACCTAATAGGGATTCTTTTATCACACAGAATACATGACGCTTCTCTCCACTTCGTCCATCCACACTTAATCCTGTGTTTCATATCCTCTTTAAAACCCCCATCTTTCTGTACAACGGACTCTAAATACTTGAACCTCTCCACTTCTCCCACCACATCCCCACTTAACTTTATTTCTAGCATTTCCCTATTCCCTCTGTGTTCCCTTTCACCAAAATCATACTCTATATATTAGAGTATGGAGGGGGGGGCTGAAAATGTGAAAAAAATTATATAATACTTTTCTTCGAAACATAAAATAAGCAAAATAAAAACAACAACTTTTTCTACTATTTGCCGATTAAATTTAATTTTGCCAACTGCTTTCCGAAGAAACCCCCTCAGGACTGAACGGGGAATTAAGGTATCTAAACTTATACTTAGATACCTAGAAGTAAGTGTATGTATGAAATATAAATGACAAAACATTTTTTGTCGCCCTTCCCCCCCCTCCCTCAGCATTTATCAAAAACCGCCACTGCCCAGACATCCCGTATAACTAGAAACAATCAGTTTTTCAGTACGTGTCACGATTTTCCGACAATAATTCAAAAATAATTTTTAAAAACGTTGCATATTTTATAATAATATGTTCGAATGGATTCCAAAATGTCCGGCCGTAATTCCAATCCAGAGGAAAGAGAATAGGTATAGTATAGTAGGTATAAAATAAAAATATTAAAAATTATTAATTATATATAGATGTATAGTGAGTGTCGAAATTCGTCCTGTATTTTTATTTTTACAATATAAATTCCCTATAATTTGAAGAACAACGTGTAACACTAAATTAGTAACATTAAATGTCTCTCTATAAAAATTTAATATAGGTACTATTTGGAACTTTGTTTATGTATGTTGATTGTAGTAGTTTTAAAAAATCAGACCCCAATAATTTACTATCGAATTAATAAATATTATAAAGGTTCTTTTATAATATTACCCCTTTTTCCATTCAAAATCATTATAACAAAACATGTATATTGTATAATATAAGTACTTAAGACTATATAATATATAAATCGTTAATAATTATTAATTACTATTTAACGATACGCTAATCCTTATATTTCTATACTTAAGGGTTTCGACACGTCTTTTAAAAGTATTTTGATAGGCAATTTTTAATTTCATATGAATTTGTATTGTTATTGTGTAAGGTATAAACTATAAACCGTTGTTAGTGTGAATGTGTATTGTCCATTACAGTGTTTTCCGAATGATCCACACACGCAAGCATAAGTCATCAAAAGCACATGTATATTGAATAATTATTATATTTTGTACACGAGCAATTGAATTTCTATATTATTGTGGTTTTCTAGATAAATGTAGATAAATAACACGTTCAAGCAAAATTAAATATAAGTTAAACTGTATTTTACCTAATAGATTTAAAATTAAATTAATATACAACTGTTTATAGTGGTTTGAAATTTAATAAAAAAAATCATAATTATTATCGTTTATTTTGTATTTAAAAAGAAGTGTTATAAAAAAACCATCTAAACATAATAACGAATTTAGTACTGTTTTCAAAATTAAAGTTAAACATGTTTAACACTATTAATTTATGGTAATGCCAAGACCATTTTAATGTTTGAAAAATCCACTGTCGAAGACCCTTAATTATTAGATTTTAACGAACGAACGTAATATTTTTATGTATTCAGGTATCGGTATAAAACTATATGAATTAAGAAATGGCTTCGGGGACTTGTTCAGTTAACTACTTATAAAAATTTAACTTTTTACAATTCAAATACTATTTTTCTACACATAATTTTGGATCTGGGGGATATAGCTCCCGGTACCACTACTGTATGAATACCTACTGAATAGTATATAAATAAATCGTTTAAAATTTAACAAAGTTCTCGAAATTTTTATCTACAGTGATGGCGTCAAAATATTGTTGAATGAGTTTCAACATGAAATTATTGTTCGTGAACGGCCAAAACGTGTCCAAGTAACCCACGTGGCCGCCTCCGGAAGTTACTAGGATGGCCAAATTGCTATGTTGATCGGCTTCGTTCACGGGTATATCTGCAACAAAACGTATACATGCAATTATTCAGCAATCAACCAACACGCAAGACGTATACCTAATATGTGTTAAGTATACGTATTATTTAACTGTATGCCTATGAGCATAAACGATTATTGGAGGTTAGAACGGGACTTGAAAAATTCAAGGAAATCAAAATAGTATAACACCTAGAAAATTGATCGCCGAGATTTTAACCAATTTAAATGTTGTGGTTTTGGACACAAGATCTGAATTTTTTTTATAGTTATATTCAGACATTCGCAGTCTTCCGTCTCCGTCTCCGCTTCTCTGGCTATACAGTAAAACTCAAATCCGTGACAGAATACTGCATTATACCGATTTATAGGATGAAAGCAGTTTTAAATCTAATTATTTTCGAAATTTGTTATCATTTCTAACCTTATCAGATTTTTTAAAACACTTTACGAATTAAACTGAAAACAATGTTTGTCATAAAGAAAATAGGTACAGAAAATGGAGAAACTTTATTTCGTATAAAAAATACTACTGCAACCTGAATTTAATCTTAAAATCGCTGTTTCTCTGTCTATCTCTCTTTCTCTCTCTCTCTCTCTTTCTCTCTCTCCTGAACAATTATTCGAAATAACACGATTAGTTTCATTCATTCTAAGGAAAAAATATTAAGAGAGAATAAAAATATCAGCTATTTATGAAGCTATCCTATAATTGTGTCGATGTTATTATATGCGTTATATAATAACAATTTTTTTTTTTACATTAATATGTTATTTAATGCGTAATGCGCTTATATACCTCTTAAATACAGAAAAGGATCGTCTGCTGCGCTTAAACACAAACACGGTACGTTAATCAGATGTAATTTGTTGCTCAAAGACGCCTCCTCGTAATATCGATATACATCCGTGTAGTTGAAAACTTTAATGGTGTACGCTGTGTCAAATTCTCGGATGGTATTACACTAAAATAAAAAATCGGGTAGATGAATCGCGCATTATGATAATTGATGTCTGGTATGATTTATTAATATGAAGATTATAATATATATTTAATACTATATTTATGGTTCAGGTCACATTTAATAAGCAAAATCGTTTTTTTTTTTTTTACTTTTTATGATCATATAATCATTTCGTGAAATGAAAATTAATTTTATATACTTTGTGAATAATAGGTATATGTGAGTAATGATGATTAAATGAACACGTAATTTTTCGTCATTCAACTAAATTCTGTGTCCATTTCGCTTTATATCACATATTACAAATTGTTTCGATTACATTACTTTTCAAGTATATATCGATTTTATGTAAATATGACATTATGTATATCAAGTAAGACATTACCTTACTTGATATAAGTAAATAAACTAAGCCCATGTTTTTTTGTATGTTTTACCTGTTTAATACTGTTGAAATCCAATGGACTGTTAGTATCTTGATCAAAAATAATGTCTCTGTTCCTATAAAAATATTATCAACAATGTTCATTAACCTACACGTGTTTCAGATTGATTTTATTAATTTAGTGGAGGGCAGGCCTTTCATTTTGGAATACTCATCTCGGAAATGGTGAGGATACGAAGTGTTACAAATTAAAATAATGAGATTATAAAAATTTGAGAGCGTTTACGTTGTGTTGGGGACCAACTTCATACACGTATTTAGAATACCGTATTCAGAATACTTTTTAAATACTTATATACTCGAAAGTATTTAACACAGCAATCTTAATACTTTTTAAAAATATTTTATTCCTTGAAAAAAAATACTTTGTTAAGTTTAAATAATATTTTTTGAAGAAAATGTAAGTATTATTATATTGACGTAAAATTATTACAACCCTCGCCAAACACACATTTATAGCTGTTTATTATTCGATTAAATAATGACTACTTAATGTTTTCATTTTTTAAATCTAGAATACAAAAAAATTTACTTTATAAACATTTTGAATACATTTAAAATACTTTGGGATTAGGAATACTGAATACTATTATCATAAAGTAATCGAATACATATTCAGAATATATAATAATATATAAATTCATTTTAAAAGTATTTTACCCAAATTTTCGTAATAATTTATTATGTGAAAAACTCCATTATCTAAATTATATAAGTAAGGTATATATATATATTCAATAGCCATAATAATTTCGTAATCCGTATGCATATCAGATAATCAAAGCTATAATTTTGGCTTTACAAACAGTTTTGAATAATGGTTTAAAACTTGAAATTGTTTTTTGATTTTTGGTATTCTAAAAACCCGTTCCCATCCCCGATTTTGATATTAAAAATTACTAATAAATACTATTTTCTGAAATACCCTATGTGACTATGTGAATAATAATATTATTAGACATTTCAAATTTCAATCAATACTTTGTTACCGGTAAACCAAAAATAACTCACTTTACTACGACGTTCCGCAAATGATTTGACAAGTGTCTTCCCATTTTTCGCATCAACCAAGAACCTTCCGCATTTTTACAGGCTTCCGTTACATTCCACGGTACCGAAATCAGTATGCCTGTGATTAAGTATTTGTTGTCCGCCTGTTCACGTGACATTAAGAAAGTCCCCAGCAATGTTCTATTAAAAAAAGAGCTAATATAATGTGCCAAATACTTCAATATCAATTACACAAGCGATGACAGAAGTAACTAACAACCACACAATAAGCTCAAGAAAGAACGTACCAATAAGAAGACGACCTTCGAAATAATCGCCGGTATATTTTTTCAATGAAACACATAATTAATACATAAAAAAAATTAAAAAAAAAAAATGTTATTGGCATAGACGTGCAGAGTTTATTCCAAATTTGTTAAGCATTATTGATTCAAACATGTAAATATTTCTATAAAAAATACATGTACTTCAGTTAGTTTTAACAATAATTGAACATTTAAATAATTGTAATTTATAACAATAATTATTAAAATTAATTAAAAATATATACAGTAGTCACTCGATAATTCGAAATTCAGGGGACCGAGCTAAAAATTCGATTTACAGAGGTTTTCGAATTAAAGAGCGGTGAAAAATTGTATGTATTACATTTATTTTGACATTTATTTATTATACATATTATTATATTTCACATTTCTTAATTGACATTTATTTATTATAGTATTATTATATTTCACATATTAAAGAAATGTGTTATTTTTTTTTTGTGATAAATTTTTCGATTTGTCTTTTTCATATCTGCATCGATACATAATAACCACTCTATAAACAATACATCTGTCATCCGCGCCTTTTTATTTGACCGGTACATTAGTGGGAAAGATTTTATATTTTTGAAACAGCGTGGATTGGTAAATTTTCCGATCATTAAGGACTTAAATTTCTGGGATCCATCCATGTTCGTGGCCAACATCACTGTTATCCGTTCTTTACTATTTTTACCACCATGACATTTTTCGTTCTTAAATGTGAATGTGCGATCCAGTACACACTTGGAAAAAATTCCGGTCTCATCGACATTAAAAATATCCCTAGCATCATAATCAACCAATAAACTGGTTAACTCATTTTTCCAGTCTAGTGAAATGCTCGGATCAACACTTATATATGCTTATATAATATATACACTATATATACACTTATACTCGGAGAGCACTCTCTCCACATACTTTTTTGAAACTCAAATCATGACTTTTTTTAAATTTTTCCAACCAACCCTCAATAGCGTGATACCTAAGTTGGTAGCAAACAACTTTTTCTTTTAAAATAGGTCCTGCTATCGGAATATTATTTTGCCTGCATTGAGTAAACCAAGCCATAAGACATTCTTTCAAATCAGGGTACTCACATTTTCTCTGTCTCATCCTCAATGAGTAAGGTGTTAATGTTGTAAGATGGTCCTTTTGTTTATTCTTTTGTATAGTTGAAAGCGTAGAAGCTAGGATACAAAAACGTAGAGCAACACCTTTTTTTTTCACCTGCTTCAACTGCCGCGATCACTTTTTTTTGTCGGCAATCGACAAACACTTATACTTTACGGGACCCATATTCTGACTGACTACGTTTTATTCGATTTCAACAACTATTAACCCATTGCAGAGGTTTATTTTGGTAAAATGATGCGATTAAAGTCTAGATTAGGTAGGTAAGGTAGGAGAATACGATAATATAATATCTACAATCGAGTTTAAAGAAATTCGAATTATAGAGGTTCTGGCAAAATAAATTTGAATTGTGAAGTGTCTCCCACCAACAGACATTTTGAATTATCGAGGGGACCGAAATACATGTATTTTTTTCTATTTATAGAAATTTTCTCAGGGGACCAAGCGTTTAGTTCGATTTATAGAGTTTTTCGAATTATCGAGTGACTACTGTAATATATATTTTGAAAAATTTCTTCTCTGGTATTTATACAGGCTCCATCTGATTAATGCGTATGATATAAAAAAATATCGGACCACAAATGTCCACATCCGTGTTCCATTATATTTAGATAGGTACCTAGTTAAAAATATGTTTAAATATTATCACCGTTTTGAAATTTAAAAACAATTGTAACACCTGTTATTTGTTACCATGATCACGTTAGCTTTAATATAATTTAATTTAATTAAATTGTAAATTTATAAATTTATCTTGCAAAATATTTAAAAATAAACATGTTGAAACATTCATGGTACGATCATCACTCAGACTAAATGGTCGAATGTGGACAATACATAACAAATATTAATAACTTAATATAGAATTAACAGTATTTTATTGTATTATATATGTTACGGGTAAAGTATGAAAGTCGAATAATATATATACATTATCCGGTTAAGGTGAACACTACTCATACCTATTAGATAAAGTAAAAATATTATTTATAAAACTTTTATTCCGTAAATTACCCAGATAATTTGACGTATGTAAAATTGTCCCCCCCCCCAATATTATCCAATCGATCTCAGACCAACGGCTATATTTTTGCAAATTATTTTTCAGAATTTGCAAATTACTCCTAACCCCCGAAATCACAGTTTGATTGACTAGGGGGGACAACTTCACGTTGTCTACTCATATGGTCCAATCCATTCCCGACCAATGCCAATATTTTGTAAATAATTTGTAAATATTTAAAAATTAGTTTTCAGAATTTGCAAATTGCTCCTAACCCCTGAAATCGCTATTTGAATGCCTGAGGGAAAAGTGCCAAATTCATGAATTGTCTACTTACATTGTACGATATACACCGTGCTAACGCCAATATTTTGCAAATAATTTATATTTATATTAATATTATTGTATGTATAGAGTTATAAATACAGTACTCCCTCGTTCACACGACCTCGACCGGACCATAAAATTACCTGTTTGTGTTAAAAAATTTTTGCAAACCGATACGCTTAATACGAAATTATTCGCGTTAAACGAATTATAAATACACGAACTAATTCGCGTTATCAGAGAAGGTTAAATCAAATACGCTATTTTACGCTCAAAAATGTTTGTTTTATTTAATCTTTAAAAATAAATTTTGCATTATATTGTACATATTACAGTACATTGTTACTATGTATAAATACATTTTACTCTCTTAATTTACACTTCAGTTATACACAACAAATCACCAACAAAGTCAATTTAAAACTAATCAATAAAGAATTTCGTTTGAACGAGAGCGATTAGGGCCGAACCAGATTGCACACATATAAATGTACATACCATGGCTGAAATATACTAGATTATTGCAAATAGCCTCTGTTGTTATCACAAAAATAAAATGGCAGAGTAAGGGTAAAGTTTCTTATCATTACCACAGAATGGCTATCAATTATATATAAAATTAATTTAAATAAATATAATATACAGTTTCAATGAACAAAATATTCAATTTATTCGTTAAATATATAACTAATAAAGTTATTTTACAATTATTTGTAATTTATACTTTATATTACATAATACATTAAATTTATCCTAATATAGATCAATTTATTTCGACATTTAAAATTTTAATATACCGCCAATTCTGATATTTTATAAGCCAATCAAAACATCGCCCTTTACGCTGCCATTTTAATTTCTTCAAGTAATAATACTTGTATAATGATATATATTGAGTAGGGGTACAACTGAAATAACCTAGTATATTTCAACCATAGTACATACATATAATAGAGAATAAAAGAGATAAGATAAGGCATCGATAAAACTGCTTAGCTGTAATAAAGATTAAATGATATACGACTATACGATTATTAAAACAAAAATATAAAATCACATTTTTAATAAAACGACAATATGGTTCCTAAAATTTGTTCGAGTTTCGTGTTAACCAAAAAATCCGTATAAACTGAGGAAATAAAAAAACCCTACCTTATAGTATAGGGGCTTTCTCGGAACCGGAAAACCGATTCACGTTATCCAATAATTTGTGTTAACAAGGGAATACTGTAGTTAAATACTTAATATCTAATAATTAGTATGTAGTATCGAAGAACAAACTAACATCGTATACATACTAAGTCATTTTCAATATAAAATTAAAATATTGTAAATAGTATTTTACGTTCTACCTACTATTGGTTATTGGTTACACTATTTTTTTACATATACATTTGTATAATTACACGGAGTCTTATTTTTATCTTACTAGACGTTTATTTATTTTCCATGCCTTCATGTCGTTATGGACCCCTAGCCATTTAGTCGTTTAATATATGCTATATAGTGGCCATATCCCTATCCTACTATTCTACACAATATAAAACTGAAACAATCATGATCAAATCAAATTTAGTAAAAATGATAATATATGATATTATATTACCTGTTATTATGAATTTTCTAATTAATCAGAAATCAGCTAATGAGTACTCATTATTTTTTAAAAGTTTAAATGCTTGAAATTAAAAATAACAGTATTTCCAAAAAAATAATAGATACTTAATTATACTTGTATATCTCAAATGTTATATTGACTCAAAAAAAAAAAATTAACTTAATCCTTAAGAACAAAAAAACTATTAACTTTACACTTTTACTATTTTTTCCTATAACTTAACTACGTTAAAAAAAATTAACTTGCCCAGAATTATTTATAAGTTATAACTATTTGTGTAGTGATATTTACATTTATTAAAACAGTAGGTATTTGTAATGGAACGTGTTTTACAGTTTAATATAATCCTTTCTATTTCTACCATTTGTTCCATATAATTTGTACGCCTTAATTTCTTCTTTCTATTTTCATGTGAACTTAATGACTTAGTGAATGATACGCAAGATTCATCACTTGAATTAACAAGGATCTGCGATTCATTTTTGCAAGGATTGCTATCGCAAATTGATTACGAGTATTTCAAAATTGTTTACTGCGAAAGATCTTTTAGTTGCCTTCGATACTTTTTAGATGGGTTACTCACAAACTTATCGATAGCCTTTGGTCGCACGTCAAACTCTACAATTTGATTCTTCAACTAATTAAAATCAAATTCAACAGGAGCAAACGATACAATAGTATATGGCAAGTTTAATACTGGCTTCGTAATTGGCTACCCTATAGTGGAAAATTTTTATACAATCGTAAAATATCTTTTACCAACTCGAGTAAAAAATAAGTAAAAAATAATTTACCATTATTCAGTAATACGAATATTTTATCTACAGCACACTGGATAATATATACATTACGTACATATATATAAGGTGAATAATATATACATTACACTATTCATATAGATAAGGTTTAGATTACCTGGATAATATGTATTGTATACTATCCGTTTCTGTACTTTACCCGTAATATATACATAAATAATTGTAGTAAATCAAATTGTATATTTAATTCCTTTAATTTTAATTTTAAATACTACAACTTTTTACATTAAATTTGTTTTACTTTGACTATTGTTAATAGATAAATGAAATATCGAAACGGAGAATACAGGGTAGCTAAATAATATTATTATACGGAAAACGCGAGAAAACAATACACTTATAAATAAGTGTTATTCGTATAAATAGGACAGGATCATAATATCTCTGGGTCTCTACAGAAAATGTCAGGGATTTTATTGCTTTATCTTCTCAGCAAGTTGTCCACACGGCATGCAAATATAACACCATAATATATTATATTAATTAGAACTCTGTATCCTATATTCCTATCCTCAAATCTTATTTATACCAATGCTCCCAGAATGATAACACTGAAGATTCGAAAGATTAGGAGCATGCACATGCGATGGAAGTCGTAAAATATCACATTAAATCATTAAAAATAAAAACTATTGGCTTTGAAATTTTTCAAACAAAAACTGTATTATTGGTACCTTCGGTACGTTCATTCTCGATTATAGTGTATACTACAGCTACTGTGGCCATAGCAATGATGACGATGACAATGTTACCCTCCCATTGAGAATCCTATGCCGGCCAACGGACTGTTTGGACGTTTGGACTTGATGTGTTTCAACACTTCCGTCAGATCTTCGGTGTTGGTCGCCGAGTACGTGCGGGCAGTCTGTCAATATATACAATAAAAAGGTTAAGAAACAATAAATAATATGTCCTCCACCTCATTTTCGCCCATTTTTAAGGATAAACAACAATCGCGCGACAATTTATATTAGTCAATTGATTGTGCGAAAATTGATAGCAGTCAATTGATCGTGCGACAATTGACCGCGTACGACAATTATTGATAAAAAAGTAAAAAATATTAATAAAAACCTAATTATAACATTAATAATAAAAAATATATAATTGGTATTTTTTGTAGCTCAGCCTTTTGTACAAAACGCCATACATAAAATAAATCAAAAATATTCATTTATAGATGCATTTGGAAACTTGAATTTTACCGCGTTTATCTCGAGATAATAAAAACAAATATCTGTTATCGGTAAATCCCAAATATATAGCTAGTATGAGACAATTTTGTGTTCGATTCGTATTTTTTACGATGTTTTATGAGACATTCATAAATTTCTACCGAGTGACAATTTAAAGTTGTATAAAAACCTGAGAATAATTTAGGTCTGACCAATTATTGATTCACAGAGTTATATACTAAATAGTACTTACTATATAATTATTATTAAACATTTTTAATTTTTAAATTTTTACTACCAATTGTCGTACTATCAATTGTCGCACGATCAATTGTCCACTATCTATTGACGGGACACCTATTTTTAATGTAATCACCAAACTGACATAAATGTCTTCCTAGAACATTAAGACCATTTAAAAACAATTTTTATAATGAGAACGATAGAATCGAGTTAAAAATTAAATGTTTTGACAATAAGATCGAACAAAAGAAGCAATAAAGTCTTTATACAATAATTATTTTTAGCTAATTTGTATATACTTATATTCTAAAACCACTTAATTTAGAAGTAAATCTATAATAGATTTAGAATCTCTTTAAAATAAATTATTTAAATATATTTAATTATATTCGTTTGATAATGACAGAGATACTGAACTTTTTGCTTCAAAATATTTTAACAATATTCAAGCATTCGAACAGAAATTGAAGTACACTAATAATTTAAATCAAAATCATCCCATTGTCACCAAAATGTATGTATTGTCATCCTATTGACTATATTATCCTTTCCATTTCCATCAAAATGCAGTAAGGTGCTAATATGATTAAACTGCTGTTATATAATATAATGGAGTAGAGATGGAATAATACATATAAATTAGAATGTAATACTATGTATTGCATACTATGCAGTTTAAAGTATATTTTTTTTTGTGATTTGGGTTTGTAACAAATTATTAATATTTGACAAAATTTGTGATTTATTATTGATAATATTATTGTGGTAGTGTGGTACACTGCGGTACTGATTATACTCGTACAGTCATACGTTCTACGAGTAGTCTATTAATAGTAGTCTTTATTAGGTAAGTATACATACGAATCACTTAGAATATTAAAATAAAGAAAATTTTATTATTCTTAGTTAAAAATTAATTTTATGAAGAATATTATATAGAATCGGGATGAGTCCAACATGTGGAATTTTTGCTTATAAGTCTATGTGTACTGTAAATTAAATACGAATTGCGTATACAGTTTTACCAATATTTCATAATTTTAGCACTCCTAATAAGTTTAAAAACGATGGCAACTAAATAATCATGTGTGATAGTTGATACGATATTCATAAATTAAATATTATAACTTTTTAATTCAGTTCTTATCTAATACTATATTATTAAACTTTCTTTTTACCTTGAGTTTTACACCTCCTCGACCTCTGTAATTAAAAACGACACAACAATAGCCTTTATCATATAGTTCGTTTACTGTTTCTCTGACATATTCAGCCTGGCTATCACCTGTTAGCCCAGTGAGTATGACCACAGTAATTAAATTCTGTGAAACATCAGATTTTGGATATCGCCAATCAACAGCAACTTCACCGCCATCTTTTAATGTCAGAATGTCCCTATATTTGGTAGAGAATATTATATAAAACATAAAATAAATCTAATATAGTTATACCTATAATTTATGCAATAATTTTATTATTATAAATAACATTACATATTATTATAAGTTAAAATATTATGGTTTTATAATGTACCTCACTGACAAAAAAATTATCAGTGGTTATGGGAATGAGCTATTGTAACATCAAAGAATTTTACTGCTGATGATCAACGAAATTTTTATGGTAAAATTTCAAACAGAAAACCGAGTACTCGAGTCTTAGCGGTTAACTACCCTCAGGAATATCTCAATAGCTTCAATGTATGAGGAATCCACCACTTTGTTTACTAAAAAAAAAATTCTCTAATTATTTTATTGAGAAACATAGATCCCCAAGACTTTATAATGGCACCAGATTACAAGTGACAAATTTACGAAATAATATAATAAAAGCGAACATTTTAACTGGACTTATGACCAGTGAGCTAGCATTGATATCACATATTTCCATAATATCAATAAATCTTCTTAAGCGAATACAATTTCTAGTGAAAAATTGTTTTACAATGACCAAAAGTAAAGCTCAAGGGCAATCATTCAAATTCATTGGAGTCAATTTGTGAAACAGCTGTTTTTCTCACGGTCAACTGAATGTGGCATTATCTTGAGTTGGTACAGAGAAGAGGAATCAGTATATTTTACTTCCAAAAAACCGCAAATGTTTATATCCAGACGTTTTAACCTAATTTTTGTTGTAAATTATCTATGAAAGATAAATTATTTTTTATTATGAATCTTATCGTAAATTATTATTCTCAATAGTAAATAAAGATACAAGTAAATTAATTTTTATCTTATTTCTCATTTAGTCTAGTCAAATTAATATTTCTATACGAAAAAAATAATAGCAAATTGAATCTTTACATACATCTTAATTATACCATTATAAATGATAGTAAGAAGTCCTCGTCGTTATCACGTTAGCTTCAAAGGTTATATTTTAATTTTTTAGTTGTACAATAATGTAAATTATGTATATTTGTACGAAATTTCATATATCGGTATATCAAATGGTAAGAATGAATTAAAAAGCTCATACACTATCACATATAGGTATGTATTATTTAATATATACAGTTTTGTACCTATAAGTGTATATTATGGTACCTACTTGAAATAAAAAATAATACTATTATATTAGTTTGTTTTATTTTTATAATTGTACTTAAAATTGACTTGATTTAGATAATAAGTGGCGAAGTAGCCAAATTGGTTCCCGTTTGAAAATGTTTTGCATAAAAACTATATTGTGTTAAAAATCAATGTGTCCGATACACTTTTGCTCATTTACCTTAACATTATCATTGATTATAAATGTTATAATCTATGCTCATTTTTTAATGATATTACACATAGAATGATAGTATTAGGTATGTTCAAATAAAAAGTGAGATGAAAAACTTTAATAGTAAATAAATATTAGTACCTACATTTTATTAAAATTTGAGAAACTTAATTTTTTTAATTTAGTCATGTAGGTGCGTGCTATCTGTGTGGGAATCAATACGGTCACTACTTGAATAATAATGGATTAAAAACGGGAACCAATTCGGACACTGCGATTTAAACCCAGGAACTAATTCGGTTTCAGCCATTAGTGGAATCTACAGTTTTTTTTTTTTTAGTTTACATCCTGTTCTAAATTGATCCATATTTTTTCAATTTGAATTTTTCTTAAGAATCAGCATAAAAGCAAACCCTATTACATAAAATATATATTTTTTTTTGTTTTGAAACTTATCATGAAGTCTTATAAAATATCAACTATCAAAAAATATTAGTTTGCTGTAGATATCAGTTATAAAAAAATATTTAAAGTTAGTTATCAATTATGTAACAAAAGATAAACCAAGACATTTGAACCAACAATAATTTATAAGAAAAAATATATATTATTTGGTATAATATTTATGCACTCTTATTTCTGTGTTTCAGATTTTGTGATTTTGTGCAGTGTATAGAAAAGAAATATGGAATAAATTGTAATACCATTGTTTATGGGAATTAATTTTGTGTATGAGGGTATATAACTAATTATATATGCATCTATAATGGTAGACTTTTAAGTATAATTTAACTATATTAAAAATAATATAACTAAACTAATACTATACTTATTTTATTAATTATGTTACTTATTTTAATATTAATTGTTATAGAATCTATTGGTGATATGTTATTTTAATTTATGTTTATTTTACTATCATTTTGTGATGCAAAGAATTAGTATTTCTAATTTTCTATTTTTTTTTTTTTTTTAATTATATTGGTGATATCGTGATCATTTGTATTAAAAACAACTTAAACAACGACCCTCCTGAATATTTTATAAACAATTTTGTTTGTGAAATGTATAGTAAGTGCCAATTTGGTGAGTGTTTTTTTAACTAATAATCGTATACATATATATATTATGTGTATTATATCAATGTTAACAATATTAAAAACATTTTTGTTAATACCAAAAATTTTACTGTAGTCATAGAATGCATTTGATCTTTGAAGTGTATACTTAATAAAAATTGTATGTAAAACGTTTGAATAGTAGGTATATTTGTCATAATATTATGTATATTGACTTGTATACTGGTGCTCAAAATATAAATATTTTGTCATATACTATTTTTTTTTATTTAGTTTGACTGATTCATCTAAATCATAGAAAAAATAAAACAATTTTAACTCAAATAACGACATTACTAAATATTTTACAAAAATTTATCTGTAAAATTTTAATTCTTGATAGATACTATATATTTCAATAATAAGTAGGTATAAGTGAATTTCAACCGTTTTTTAAAACATTTATAAAGACCATATTATATTAAAACCTATAATAATACACAGAGCTTGAAGTATCGTTATTTGTTACAATTACAGATATGCTTTTTAAAATGTTAATCGGATAATATTATCATATTTGTTTTAAATTAACATGTATATTGTTACGAATAAAATTTATCATTAACTTTTATATAATATACTGTCCGAGTATTTTTATTACTATTGCAATAGAATTGAATAAACTGAAAAACAATTTACTGTTTTCTTATTGTTAGACAATATAAGACATTATAACCAATGAGTTTTAAATAAATAAATAAAAATTTTACAATAAAATAAAGTACAATTGAAATGATATTTAATAAATTAGTAAAATAAAATATAGTATAATAAAGTATAAGTTTTTAATAAAGTACATAAGTGAAATATAATATTGAAGTAAAAACGTACCTATCCCGATAAATACTTTTGAAATTATAAGTCGATCTGTTACCTATTTTAACTTCTCGTATAGCATTCATAATAATAAAAATATTGTCAATATAATATTAGGTATCAGGTATGTAAATATTTATTATGTATGGACATGAATTCCAGATAGGTACCTATTATACATTTTGAAATAAATTTTGACAGTTTCACAAAACATTTATATAGACATATAAGTAGTATTAAAAGTTATAAAAATGAATCACACAGCGCATATCACATGAACACTTAACATTCATGTGATACAAATAAAATGCATCATGAAAAAAAAAAAAATTTTAAATATAATATAGGTATTAATAATTATTGTAGTATAATAAAATCATATAGGACAAACAATATTTATATTATGCATAGGTATTATTATAATTGAATCTTGTAGTCATATAGTGAGAAATAGTCATATGGTATTTTAATTTAGTTAAATAATAAAATATTATATTATAAGTACTTATATAAAAAAAAAAATTAATTTTATGACAATACATTACTAAATATTTAATAAACATCTTTGTCTGTAAAATTTATATTCTAGATAGGAAGGTACTATATATTTTAATATAGGTAGGTACCTAAAAGTGAATTTCTATAGGTTTTGAAAACATTTATAAAACCCATATAGAATTAAACGCTAATATACATAACTTATACAACAGCGCTGGAAGTGTCGTTATTTGTTAATACTTTGGTTTATATAATATACTGTACGAATATTTTTAGTATTATTGCAATATAATTAAATAAACTTAAATAGGGCAATATGAAATATGATACCACCAATGAGTTTAAAAAAAATAAATAAAATTTGTACAATATTATATACAATAAGTTGGTACTAGAATATATATTGAAATGAAATTTAATTAATTAGTAGTCCGGAAAAAGTACAAAAGTAAAAACAAACCTATAATAATGAAAATATTGTCAATATAGATAGGTAAGTAGGTTTTTGTAAATATTTATTCTGTATAGATATGAATTCCTGATAAGTAGGTAGATACCTACTAAACATTTTGAAGTGAATTTCGACAGTTTCACAAAATAATTATACAATATTAAATTGTAAAAATGAATCACACAAATTCTTCGTAAATTGAAAAAAAAAAGTTTTATCGTTAAATATTAGGTTTAATAATAATAGTGAAAAACGTAAAAAAACACGAGAAAAAATGTAAAAACACATTTTAAGAAACATTCCAATCGACTGGGGTAATTACTACCGAACAAACCTCTACGGTCGCCGCACGATAGACCATACCTATTTGCCTGCCTAGTAGGGATCGATCACGGGACTGTTCACATTATACACATATACCTAACGACCTGCCTAGCTAACCGATATGAAAACCATGCGAAAATCGGATATTATAAGCACCTTTAATATACGTGTAGCGATATCTCGCGAAAACGGAACGCGGAAAAATTCTGAAAACTGTTGAGAATAGTTCGTGAGGACGTCCGGCGTCGAATGACACCATGAACGACACGACAATGATGCGGTGGAATAAAATCGGAATATTTTGAGCGATATCATAGGAGAAAGAAAAAAAGTTATCGTTTTTTATAATAGGACGAGAAGCTTCGGTTTAAATTGGGGGCAAGCCCCTAAACCCCCCAAAATAACTTGGGAAGCATTGTCCGCCTTCGGCGTCCAATTTTAAAGCACTTCGGAAGAAAGGACAAATGTATTTTCTGTCCATTATTCGTACTTTTTGGATAGAAGATATTTTCGAAATTTATAATTTTAATTTAAAAAAAAAAAAAAAAAAATAGTTTTTCAGAAAAACGCTTAAAATTACATATAAGCTGAGAATTTTAAAATTTACAATGGTGTTTTTTATGACATATTTTAATAGAATCTATGAAGTATATTGAGTAAATGTTTATAATAATTTTGAGTAATTAAAATTTTTAACAGAAAGTTATCATTTAATTCTTATTCTAAATATAATATTGGCTCCCATCTCACGCTTTCTATTTAGTCCTCAATAATTCCTCCCTTTGCACTTATCACTGAGGAAATTAAATATGACTTTGCCCATTTATTGTATGACTGCTCTACATTTACTTTAGAGCGTTCCATCTTATTTAAAAAATTATCTAATCTTAATATCTTAATCTCTAATAATATCCTTAACCCTACATCCATTGAAACTGTTATTCTAGTTATTTCCTTTATTCTTTCTGCCGGTTTCATAATTTAACATCAGTATTTTTACTATGTATTTGTAATTATATTTTGCAATTGTTTTTATAGTTGTATTTTGTAATTGTTGAGCTGTTAAAATTATTGATTAAAAGCTAAAATAAAATATATATAATATATCTAAAATATCTCAAAAATATTAACCGACGATCGTTTTATCATTGCGTTGTATTGCAGTAAAAATATATTGATTTAATTTCAATATTTAATTTAATTATTATGAAACACAATATTTCCGATATTTAAGAAACATTTTAGTTTTAATACATATTCTGATATTCGTTATTATTTATTCGCAGATACCTGTAGATATATCAAAAATATTTACTAATAATTTATTTTTAAGAGAACTTAAAAATTTAAAATACTAAATAGAAACTGAGCTGAGAATTGTTTTTCAAATACGATAATATTTATCGTTTTATATTTAAAAACATTATATAACACTATCTATAAACCTGTACACCGGGGTGGGTAGCCCGAGTCTCTATAAATAAGGAGTGGTTTCTAATTTTTTTTTCGTAAGGCACACTGTTATTAAAAAACAAATAAATTATAACATAATAAAAACATTTAGCAGAAAAATATCTAGTTTTTAAAATTTCATAAGTAATTAATCGAAGAATCTTTTATTGTATTATAATTTTATGTTTTTATTTTAAAATAAATAGGTATTATAAAATATAAAATTCAAACAAGAAAATACTTACCTTTCATAAACTACCTTAGGAATGGTGATATCTCTAAACATTGTGGCCAAAATGGTATGTGCATAACCACTAAACCCACAAATCGATGGTAAATATTTTTCTCTGACCACAGGTACATTTTTAATCAGGAATTCTTTAAAGTTTCCATCTTTACAGAACAACATGGATGACTAAAACATAAATAAATATTACGAGATGATTGTATGATATACTCATATACAGTTTAATTATTACTGCAAATTTTAATATAATAATTAAATACATTTTATCATTCACAATTTTGTAGGTATATAGGTACCTAATTATTTGGCATATTTTAATTAATAATATAATAATATTATAATATATTTATAATAAGTACACCTACAAAGATGTACTGGATTTTAATTATAATTCTTTAAACTTGAAACTTGTATAGGGTTGTTAAAAAAAAAAATATATATAATATATTTTTTTAAACGTTTTCCATTTATTTAACATGTTTTGTTCAAAATATATATTACTTGTTCAACTAAACTATCCATATATTTAAGACGTACATATTATTATGTTTTATACGTTTGAAATAAAATTGTTGTTATTTTTGAAACAAACAATATTTTATATTTTGAATTTTGAGTGAAGCGAGAAATATATATGTGCTTTTTTTTATGTCTATACCCAAAAATTCTACCAGGAGTACTCCGATTTTTACAAGCTTGCCCGGTTTCCGGTAGGAAATTTTATCTATTTAGTACTAGAAAATTACTACAAACATTTTTAAAATGTTTACCCATTTTTGGATTACTAATGGCAATTTTTAAATTTTGAGTCATTTAATTCATAATAGGTACTTTATAGAAAAATTCAATTTTTGGCAATTATTTTTAATTTTAAAAATATGTATTTTTTGATCAAAAAAATAATGGTGAAGTCAGAATTTGGTGGTCGGACTTGGTTTTAATGTTATATCAAATTGAAATTTTACGATTTTATCAATTCATTTAAGAGACATATTTTTTTATATCTTACATCAATTTTATGTAGTCTAATGGAAGCTCACTGTATTGTCATGCGCAGGGTCCTTCATTCGAATACCTTTGCTACCAATTAATTTTTTACCCTTTTTTCGACTTTTTTTCATCATTATAATTATATAATATTATCATATATATATATATATATATATAATAATAATAATAATAATAATAATAATCTTTATTAACGGAAATGTATTCCAATTTACAATAATATAATATATAACAGAACAGATTAGAATTTATAAATGAA
>JAIPRL010003792.1:0-16399 GCA_025469235.1 Pemphigus obesinymphae | reverse complement strand
GTTTTGTATCAAAATGAATACCAAGGTCATTTACAGTATCTGACCTTTGTATTTCCTGATCATTTAAATAATATTTTGCTATGATGGGATTTTTTCTTAGGGAAAAGGATAAATTGATACATTTATTATATATATATATATGTGTATATTATTAGTTTAATTTGCAGTAATAATTATCAAGTATATCCACAGAAGCTTCACTTAGAATCGTTTTTTTTAGAAAGAAATGATTTATCATTGCTTTCAAATTCAATATATCTGTCATCATTACCCAAACCAACGTGCAAAGTGCTTCCTGGTTTTTTTTTTTTTTTTTTTAACGAGTTCATATATTTTTTTAGATTTAAAGTGACTAGTGATTATCCAATATTTTATAAAATCTTGTACACTTATATATTTTTATACTTGTTATTACTTATAGATAGTAGGTACTTTTTTTAATTGTACTTACACAAATAAATATCTATTCTAATAAATAGATAAATAAATAAATTTATTGATGAAATTCATTTTGTTTTTAACACAGTTCTGTTAATGAAAGTAAAACTCTTAAATTGCACGTTAATTTCTATTAACCATTTATTTACCTCTTAAACCATTTTACCTTGAATTTTAAATTTAATAAAAACATTTCACAATTAAATTACTTTGTAATACTTTTGTATTCCACTATAGTATATTATATACTATTGTATTACTTTGTACTTTGTAGTAGATTATCTGTATTATATTAATATAATATTTAAAAATAAAATAAAAATATATACTTTATTTTTGTTTTATATTAATGGTCACCATAGCTATACTATCTATTATCTTTTTTAATATTTTGGTGTTGAGTTACTTGTAGAATTATTTATATATATATATTATCTTGTAAATAAATGTAATGTTAGTTCTATGTATTATGATTTACGAAAATTCCATGTCAAAAAAGGTAGATTAAGAGGATTGGAAGCGGCGAGTTTTTGTTTCTCTTTATCACATGCAGGTATGTAAATGTTTTTTAAAATAAAAATAAATCGTATTTTAAGAGTTACGAATAATTCGTCATAGACAGTTGGTATGTACTGACCTGTTTTTTCAGGGCCAAATAGTAGCCAGCGATCGTGATAACCGCGACGGCGAAGACGTAAGCCAGCGGGAGTACGGTGTTCCCCGCAAGTTTTGAAATCAATAGCTGATCCATGTTTGGACGGGAATTTATAGCGAATCGCCCCGAGCAAGCGACGATGACACGTCTGCAAGTTCGGTGCGTCGGCCGCGACTAAAGGACGGGCGCCGCCGCGACGCCGCTACCGCTGTGCCCGGTTGTGGCGGCCGTACAGAATTTCCTGGCAGCGCGGCAGTTGTCGTTCCGGGCGTTAAATAAAACGTCGGGTGAAAATGAAAATAATATTTTATTGATCATTTCCCTTGATTTTTTTTTTTTTTTGATACATTTATAATATGCACAAGTGCTTAACTAATTATTGTGATTAGGAGCTAAAAGGTTACCTCAATAATTATAATATCTTATTATTCAAACGGACCATTTTCGATGTGGATTACCTATTGGTTTTTGAGATATAGCATAAAATGTATTTTATATGTGATGTCTTTGATAGGAGTGCCTACGTAATTTCAACTTGTTTTTATTAAATTTTAAATAAAGTAGATAGATTAGGTAAGGATATAAAATGCAATAATTTACAAACAGTTATTAAAAAAAATAATTTTAAAACAACGTATTCTGTATTATAAGTCATATCAATTAACAATTAAATCGTGTAACATTTTTTAAATCACTATTTATGTATGCGAAACCCATATAATACGGTAATATTCGAGAAGTATACCCACCCATTCTTCCATTTTATATACGTGCGTATATGATGTATTTATTTATTTCAAATAAAATTTATACCAATATTTTTTATAAAATATATAGGTATAATATATATATATATATATATATATAAAGATAAGTATATCATTAAGCACAATAAACAATATTTGACGGTTGAAATTACGTAAATCGTAAATCATGGTAATATAAGTGTACTAATTGTTGGCCATCTAGGGGACCAGGACAGATTTTAGATTTCAATATTTTTCATTCTTCTACAATTAAACGGTAGGACAAATTGAGTACCAATTTATATTATATATTACATTACCTACCGTCTTTTACCTCACCTTATTACAATACATTTTTAATATGAGTATAACTACATTTCATCAACGACCAAAGTTGATAGACGAAAGCTACCGTTACATTCAAGACAAGCCATATAAAGAAAATTTTCAAATATTCCATAATAATAAAAATTGTTTAAAAAATTTGAATAATTATAGTGCTACGTGTGTGTAGGCGTATTGGCGTACAAGCTCCTTTGTTTTAAGTATTACTCTGCAGCGCGTAACGCATAATACGAGTATATATATATATATATATATTATATAACCTTGTCAGTTGTTGAGTTGTGTTTTATTCATTTATTGAAATAATTTATTAAAGAACTATGTAAATCGATATCGCTCACATATTTTCATATATATAAAAATATATACCTATACTATCTGCGCCTGGTGAATAAATTAATAATTTATTTGAATACCTACAATCTTCACACCGTGTTATTTAGTTATTACTCTTGTAAAAAGTATTATAATTACTACAAAGAAATGTAATAATCAATACACAAACATACTAGAACACGCATTACTGTTGTTATACTATAAATTATGATAAAACCCAAATAAAAGATGCAAAAATAGTATAAAGTAATACAAGTAATGAAAATACCTGATGTCTGATTAAAAAACTGGTGATAATTAATACAAGATTTACCTTGAACGTTACATTAAGTTATTAAATGTTTGACCAAACTTTCGGATTTGAACTTTGTAAATTCGTAAAATGTGACCAAAGAAAAAAAATAGGTAAACATCTCGAAAATTACAAAAATAACACAAAAATCTAAAAAACTACAAAATATGAAAAAGTATGCAAATTAAAAATTTTAATTCTGGTTTTCTGCATCATAAAACAAGTTTTAAGCTTATTCTACTAATTTTTAAATATCTTGTAAAAAATATACAAATGCTATAATACCCCAACCCTGCTTATTACTAATAAATTTAAGACTTGATTCAATCATTACAAGTGTATACTTATTTCTCGGTGTGTGAAAATAAGGGTTTAGAGAAGATATTGTCCATCTTTCTTTCAGTTTTTCGATAAACACGTAAGGAAAAACTATACAGAAAAATAACAAAAAAAATTGGTTATTTCCTCTTAATTCTGATAATTTGGAATTTTCACAGAGAATATATGTATATTTACTATTCTACAAATTTTATATATTTTTTTATATTTTTTTGTATACTTTCTTCAAATTGTTTTTTTACAGTAATAGTTTAAAGTAACAGTAATGAATTATTTATCGTGGCTTTCAAATTTTATACATCCACGATCCATCACCAGTATCCTACCTATCTGATAATAGAAATACTTCTGCTCCCTACTCCAGATTGGATTTTTGAATTTTAAGCATTAACATCAGTTAAGTTTCCAGTTAGAAATTATCTAAAATTGTATACCATTTTCTGACCGATTTTTGATATGTGCATTTTTATACGTTTTATGAGTTATTAAAAATCAATTTTTTTAAATTTTAAATGATCATTAACCTTTATAAAGTCAATATATTAAAAAACAGCCTCATAAGACACTAGATATTATTGTTATGATTATTATTAATATTATGATATTTTCAAGTTGATGAAAACTAGAAATGAGCGGTAAACATGTTTTCTTGACATAATAACGTGATTACACCACATTAAAAAATTGTATTGACACTAGACTATTTTTAATTACTTTTAAAATACACTTAAATATTTTTAAATTGTTGAACTTTCATTTTTCCTAAAATTGCCTGTAAAAAACCCCTAAAAAAATCAGGTGTATAGCGTCCTCCTAAATCATTTGAATAAAGATACATGGGTGTAATTATTTTTGTTTTTTTAATTGTTCCTAAAAATTTCGTCAAATATTGAAAATAGTGGACTTTTATTTCAATATTGTCAATAATAGCTAATTGCTAATTGCTGGTAATCAAAGAAAGGAATGCTTTGCAATCAGGTCACCCGCGACCACAAACCAATTATAGCCTCCTGTAAGAATATCCAAGTCGGTCGGGTTAAGGGTGTTCTGAGGTCGTTTATAGACAGCTGAAATTCTGATTGGTTCCTGGCTTGTGGAAATTTCAATTGTTGTTGAGTTGAGTTTGGTATTTAGAATAACTTGGCGGTAGGCGATGCGGTGGTGAATGAAAATGGTTGATTTCGAAATTAGCATGGTACGTTGTCCATGCGGTACGTGTAATAATTGGGGATTTTGAATGCATTAATGGGTTTTGTCCTCGTTTCTCCAACGAGTGCGATATCAATTTTTTCGGTGATGAGTAGGGTGTTTTTTTTAAAATTCGTTAATTTTATTTTGGATACCGTTGACGTTCCAGTGTATTATTCTAAGCGATTTAGGAGTCATTGAGAGGAATAGTAGTTTTAGGACTGATTTGATGGTTTGTTCCAGCATCTCTTTAGTTTCTTGGTCAGAGGTCAGAGCTATTAATAGGTTGATTAGGAGGAAAATTATGGCGGTAATGTCAATTTTATCGGCGGTGAAGCTGGATTTTGACGTTTTTGACGGCATTTGCGTAGTTCATTGTATTGGTTGGAGATGGTATTGGTGATTGTTGGGTTGGTGGTGTTGTGTTTTGGGTATTTTGCTGTTTGGGCATAGATGAGCTTTTTTCCTTCAGGTACCATGGACAGCCACAATACTTTGCGGTGTGGTCACCGCCACATTTGACGCAACGTGGGGGTGTCCACATCCACAATTACGTGACCCATGGCCAAATCTCTGGCATCAGAAACATTACGTGGGGCCGGATCTTCTATACGTTTCAACTTTTACGGTGAGAGATAAAATAAATTGATAATTTAATAAATGTCAGTGGATTTTGTGTCTTTGGAAATAATTATTAAACAGATTGGCATGGGTTTTGCAGCATTGCCAAAGCGTTTTACGGTTTTTAAGTTAAAACCGAAGGTGATTAGTTTGGTTTGAACTTCTTCTTCGGAGATATCCGTGGGGATGATACCCCTGATTACGACTTTAAAAACACAGTTTTCGGGTAGGGAAAAGGTATAAAAATTTACTGAATTATCTTTAAGAATTTGCTGTATGTAACGAAAACTTAGAACAGAGATTGATTGAATACGGACGGAGCCGTCTACGTTGACTATAGCTGATATAGTGATATCCCATCTACCAGAGCAGCAGTGCTGTTGAGGATTGTCGGGGCAATCCAACGTCAGTCTGATGACACAAGGATAATGGGCAGGGTTTTAGGTTTATACGTGGTGGTATCGATTCTGGACATGGATTTAAGGGACTCGCTTGAGTTACCCGTGGAGGAAGATTCATTATCAGACCAGTTGTCTACTACGTCATTCGTTTCAGATACAGAAGGGGTTGGAGACTTGGATTCGGTTCGCTAGGGACCGAGCCTGAACGCTGGGAGTGTGGGTACAGGAACACCTTTCTTCTTGTTTGACGACGTGTTTAAACTGCTGCTCGATTCGGCATTAGTCGAATTTTTTTTACGTTTTTGTTTTCCGCCCATGATGGTATAGGCTGTTTAGTGCAGTGATGCTAAATTGTCAGTTGATGGCACATTATCACGTTAGTGCAACTATTTTAGGTAAGTAAAATGGATATGAGAAGGAGTCGTAAACAACGTACTTGCGTGCAGTACAACTTCACTATCAGGAATGATCACTGCTTTGCTTTGCTTAATTGTAAGTACTCTGTTTCAAGCTTAGGGCTTATGATAGAAAGTAGAATGTTGAGAGGGAATTCTGATGTTTGTTTTTTAGACAATGTTTAGGCTTAGAATTTTATTGGACGGTTTCGAATAATGTTACTAAATAGGTTACTTCGTTTGGAGATTTCTGAGATGTGGTGGGAAGAAATGTTGTTTTTAAGTTTACTTGAGATGGCAGAGATGAAATATTGAATTGAAGAAATAATGAGCGATTGTCTATTAGAAAGATTACTGGTATAGTGAAGAAGATTAGTGATTTTGTGGAGAGAAACTGACTGGAAGGCTCCGATTTTTAATCGGAATAAGTTTGATGTATTTGAATACCAAGAGGGGCTAGCATAATGTGATGATGGGACGGATGTAGGTTTTGTAGATGTATGTTTTAGTTTGGATGGATAGAGGGCTCTTATAGTTTAGTAATGGAAATAAAAGATGACCGGCTGATTTTGCTTTGTTTAGAGTAAATTTAATGTACTTGAAGAAGTTGAGGTTTCCGTCTATATGGATGCCAAGTTATTTTATGGAGCTGTACCATTTGATGGGAGTACCTTGAATGACTGGACTGGTTGTTTTGTATTAAGGATTGATTTGTTTGAGAATAGAATGGCATTTATTTTCGAGGGGTTAACTAATATTCTCCATTGGGAGAACCAAGGTTATATTTTGTTAATCTGGAGTTGCAGTTTATTTACAGCGGACTGGTTTGTTTACCCAATGAAGTACAATAATGTGTCGTCCGTGAAGAGGACAACTTTAGAATTGGGATGTAGGAGCAGATCATTGATCTAGAGGAAAAAGAGTTGGGGGGATAGGCACGAGCTCTGGGGGACGCCGGCTTCAAGCACTTCGCCTGCCTATTGGGAAGTATTACCAATTTTAAGGATTAAAAATATTGTACACATATTTATGATACAATATACAATAATAATATATAATAGCTGAATACGTTTTTAAATAATTTCATGTTCTATAAATTATAATCTACTAATAAATATAAATATATAAATAATCTACTAATTATTATACTATATGTGTATACGGTCTATGGTTCTATATTAATAAAATAATAAGTAATTTTATAATTAATGTAAAAAATGTATGTAGATAACTAAAGTACACATGAGTAGGTACCTACCTAAATTTGGTGTCGAATAATAAAAAAATTTATTTATATCTATAGTAAAAAAAAACTATTCAATAAGAAGAAAACTTATTTCACTATGTTTTGTAATTTATAATTTTCAACCTTAGTACCTATAGGTTCTTCTTCTCCTTCGCCCGCTCTCTCTTTTTTGTGTAATTGGAGTCAGCTTAAGTACTTTTTATAAAAATATTTTAAATTGTACCTATATATCATAGTGCTAAACAATAATAAAAAATAATAATTTTAAAAAATCTAGATATAAAATGCAATTATTGTAATAGGTAACCTATTTAATATTATTGTTTAAACGGTACGTCTTATTATAATATACATATAAAGATAAATATTTAAATATTTTGAAACATTATTTCTGGTTCTACAAGACACTAAACAACAACTCGGTATTTTAAATAAATAAAAATTAACAGAAACAAAAATTAAAAGAATAAATAGTTTGAAATTATTACTGAATAGTCAAGAGACTTCGTAACGGCGGTTATCTTATTCAGTACAGTAAAGTTATCAATCTATAGAATGTATACAATGTTATCTAGCGGAAAAGCAATGCGTAATACCTCTTGGCACGGTTTGCCAACCTATCTGTGTTGAACTTCAAATGACTACACAGTAGATATAGGGAACGCCGCCTCTATATTACTCTATATGGATTACATATTATAGTGGTCTCGGCCACTGTCATGAACCTACCGCAGCGCTATCCGTTGCGCATACTTGAAAAATGCATGTTCGATGCACTGTTTACTTACGCGCAGTTCTATTTTATTCCCTCTCCGGGGAAAAAGACACCGTGTAAATTATAATATAGTATGGCACACAAAACTAGTTTAATAATCAAAATTAACCTGTCAAATATAAAGCTAGACTTGTTGCAAAAAGCTATTTTCAAGTATATGGAATTGATTAGGTATGATGATACAAATGTATCAGTGACTAATATGGTGGCAGTGAGGACTTTGTTTTCTATTGTACCTAAATAGCAAAAATGTGTTCATGTATCAAATAGATATCCAAATAGCATTCCTAAATATTCACTTAAAAGAAATGATTTATATGCAGCAACCAAAAGGATATTAATCAGGAGGAAATAGAATATGTTAATTAAAACCATTCCTTTTATGGTCTTAAATAGTCTCCTAAATGTTGGAATACTAGATTTAATGATTTTATGATAAAACAAAAGTTTAGCGTACATTGCAAAAATACGTAAAAGTTTACCAGATACAACTCAAATAACTGTATGTACATCAAAAATAGTGGTTATGTTGTTTTATATTTATTGATGTATGTAGAATATAGATAATATAATTATTTTTAACAATAATAACATCAGATTCTTAGACCAGTTAAAAGGTATTGTATTCAAAGAATTTAAAATGGAATATCTGGGTCACGCAGTTTCTTGGTATGAACATTAGTTGAGATAGCGAACAGGGGATTCTACATAATAGACAACGCCATATAAGATTTTATGTGAATGAATGTAAAAAAATCAGTACGCCAATGGAAATAAAATTAACACTACTCAAAGATAAACAAATCCTTACAGATAACTTATAGACTGTTTAATGTATGTATTAATGTTTAATGTATGTACACATTCAAGGCCCAAAATTTCTTATGCTGTAATATTTCTGAGTAGAAGCCAATCTAAACCATCCAATACCCATCGGATGTATTTGAAAAAATATTAAGATAGGTATTTAAGAGAAAACTGCAACTTATGGTGAACCTCTTCAAGAATAGAGCGTGATATACTGATTGATTTCTGTGATGCTGATTTTGGGTATGATTTGAGGGACCAAAAATCGACTACTGATTATTTGTTTTTGGTTCAGCAAATTCACCAGAATTTGTGCAGTAGAAAACAAACCACGGTAGCACTTCCCACGACAGTTTATGTTGCCTTATCTACCGCAGTATACGAATGTTTATGAATCAGGGGATTACTGTCTGAAATGAGATCAAATAGGGTGAAGCTACAACTATTTTTGAGGACAATCAGTCAACTATAAGCCTTGTGAAACAACCAAGAAAACATCAGCGTTTAAAACACATGACATTAAGTACAATTTCGTTCATAAGAATATTGAAAATAAACAAGTTAATGTAATAAAGGTATATTCAATCAAATCAACAGTTGGCTTATATATTTACTAAGCCATTAACATACTCAAGATTCATTGAGCTATAACTAAACTTGGTTTAGTCTAAATCCTATAACATATTATCCTATGTTATTTATTTTATTGTTACTACTTATGATTTATAAATTACCGTTTAATACTTTAATAATTAATATTTAATATTTAGATTTATTTTGTTTCCAAGTACTACAAGTTGTTTTTTTTTCGTAAACATATACACATGATAAGGAGTATTGTAATCTCTTATCACATTTATATTATCATGTGTTTATTATGTTGTTCATATACTGTTTAGATTTTCCTATGTAACTGTAAAGTGTTTATTTGTCAATTGTCAGTCTTTTTGTTTCATGGTCTTGTTACTTATCAGTAGCCGCTCGTGGATGAAATATCTGGTGGTGCACAACCAAAAAATACTACGGATTAATAACAAATATATTAACAATATTATATTATGTTATTTTTCTAAAATGTCGATATAATAGGTAGGTACTGTACTATTATAATAACGAACGTGATGTCATTCATTTTATTAAAAATATACCTACATGCATATAAAACATAATTCAATTTATCTTAAGTAAACAGTGCATCGAACATGCATTTTTCAAGTGTGCACAATGGACAACGCTGCGTTAGCGTCGCGACCACGGTTTAAAATATACTAAACTATATATTAAACGGTTTATTTTAAACCATGGTCGCGACAGTAACTGAGACCATTATATGTAATCTATTGCCGCGGTCGAGCGGCTAATGACAGCAACTAACAATACAGCGGTACGATGTGTGTTAATATGTACATTAATAATATTCACGGGCACGACTACCACAATAATTACTAAAACGGCAATAAATGAATAATAATTGTAAATATAAAAACACGCTAATTTACTGACATTTTAAGTGATGCATGTGCACGAGCCGATACTGTACTTTATAATATTATACATTGTTTAATATTCATAAAACCACACTAGAATTTACTCTTAAATGTTTTTCTTTTAATTCAAATAATAACATTACGAAATTAAACTTTAAAATGCATAGTTTTACAATATAATATAATAATATTATTTACTATTATAATATAACTAGCTTGAGTGTAACACCTTTCGGGTGCAACTCCTTGTAAGTGTAACACCATTTTAAGTGAGACTACTTGTAAGTTCAATACCTTTTGAGTCCAAAACTTTGAATTTATAACCACAGTTGAGTGTGACACCTTTTAAATGTAACTTTATTTGAGTGAAACACCACATAAGTGGAATTACTTTTTAGTGTAATTCGTACATCTCATATTATCTATTTTACCGGAATCCAGTATAGTCGGTGACCAAAGTTTTTTGAGAAATAATGCTGTCAATTAATTAATTTTAAAAATATTTCGACTACGGCGGATTTTAGTGTTCGCTTTCTAAAAGATAGTCTTTCACACATATAGTGTTTCTGTTGTAGGTTGACAAAATACGAGTAGATAGGTGATTCAAAAATTATTCTCAGATTTTTATAAGAACTCGAACCTCGCTTCAAGTGTAACGGATTTCATACAACATACATAAATTATATTTAATAACAATTTTGTAAAATACCACAATAATAAATTATGGGTATAACAAAATATAGTAGGTAACTATTCTGCATATGTGAATTCGGTCGGACTTAACGTTCTCGAGATTTTTATATGTGAAAATGTTTGAAAGTCCTCCCAATAAATGTTCACCTAAATGTATTAATACAAATGTAATTAAAATTGTGAAAAATAATACAAAAGTTCGACGGTTTGAAATTCATTACTATGAGATATAAAAAATGATGGTAAGCTCTAGTACTCTACATAGTAGATAACTCTACTATGTGAATCAGTCGGTCGGAGTTATCGTTCTCGGTTTTTTATAAAACTATTTCCCCCAGACAGAAATCTACGAATGTCCGAGAAAAAAAAATACGAACTTGCCTCAGGGTATTATAATAGGTACTATTATACGTAATTTAAACAAACAGAAAAAAATGTAATACCTAAATACCTAACAATAAAAGTTGCAACGATAAGAAAATTTATTAAGATTTCGTTCACGTATCGCATATATCGAATATATGTTGAACACTCGTTATCTCCGTGAATGCTGAGATCGAGAAAAAAACGTAAAAAAAACAAATCGGCGTGAGAACCGGTGGACCCGTATCGAAAGTTGGTCTGACAATCAACGCTCTATACCACTAAGCTGTCTAATCGAGATGATAAGGTAGTCGAAATTTCTCAAATTTACACTATTCAGATAAAGGAACGGTACCGTATTTTGACTCAAAATATAGATATCTACACATATTGGGAACGAACATCTAGGTCGTATAGGTACGATTCGTAGATAAAGAAATGTTCAGTCAGGCGTTAAAACGTCCGAAAAATCCGAATACGACCTTAACGACATCGTAAAATGTTGGCAAAAGGTCACAAACGTCGATTTCAGGATTCTGGAGACTGGAGTGATAAGACGACAGCGCGAAAAACGCTCAAGCGATAAGAAACGAACGGCGGATGCTTTTCTTCCATGCGATCTATAGTGAACACAAAGCTTATACGGGGTATACCTAAACTTTTTACTTTTTTTTTAAACTTTTTTACCTTAAACTTCGAAAAAATCGAAATACGGACGAACAGAAAATGGAAAATTTGTAAATCCAAAGCATGTCAGCGATAAAAACAGAAAAGAAAATACCCACGCAGCCGCCGGTACGGAAAACGGTTATCGGATTAAATAAAAAGCGTTAAGTTTTCTCTTCCACGAAAAATCGTCTATTTGGAGTTAACATATTTTTTAATAGACAAAAAACGCCCAGGGAATAAAAACGGAATATTTCGGGCAATATCGTGGAAGAAAGAAAAATCGTTAGCGTTTTACATAGAGACGAGAAGCTTCGCTCCTCATTTGAGACAAGCCCCCAAACCCCCAGAAGGGCTTGGGAAACATTGTCCGCCTTCAGCGACCATTTGTAAGGCCATCAAAAGCGTTACCCGCTTTGCTTTACTTCGTTTTGAAAGCGAGGACACTGGAAGCGTTACCCGTTTTTAGCGAGCAATTAACCTTGTTTTGGAAGCAATGTCACTCAAAGCGTTACTCACTTACAGCCGGCAATATACCTAGGTTTGGAAGCCAGAATACCAAAATAAAAGACACTGAAAGGGAAGTAACAGGTGTTGAGGTCAATTTCCAGGACATCGGAAACGTTATATTATTACAGTGGACAATTTACCAAGCTCGGTAATCGATAGTTCGGGTAACGAACACACTGGAAGTGAAGAAACCTGAATTGTGATCAATTTACAGGACATCGGAAATGTTACACGATTACAACATGCTATTTACCGAGCTTGGAAATTGAGGATACCTTAAGTGACAAAATCAATGGTAAGGACATCAAGACTGTTTTAGATTAGCGTTAAATTTAAAGATATTTGATATTTGGTAGTGCTACAAACTGATATATTCTTAAGTCATAGAATCAAAATGTAAGTAATTCTTAAGTATATTTTAAGCACATATGTACATTTTAAAACTTATTAACATATTTAATACAGTTTTTAGTATCAGGAAATTGAAAAAACGTAGACAACTGTTTTAAATTAGCGTCAATTTATAGATATATGAATTTTGACGGTGCTACCTATTGATAATATAATCAGTGGCGCACGAAAACCACAATTAAATTTTAGAAAAACGCCAGAGGAATAAAATCGGAATATTTCGGGTGATCACAAGGCGGGTAAACATCATGGAAGAGAAGACGGTATGGGCCATAGTGATAACTGCAGCTGTGTAGCCATAGAAAAGAATACCATCTAACTAATTGTCACCCATGCTGGTACTCGTGTAAGCGATTTGTAAGTAATTCCCTTTCCTATTACTACAACGTTAAGACTATGATCTAAAATTGCAGTGTGGAGAGCAGTAGGGTAGGTTTTCGTGTATAAGCGCTATTTTATTAAGCACACTAAATTTTGGTCGGCCCACGGTGCGTTCTCTCGCTAAACAGAGTATACAACTTTATCTGCTATACTCTGTTCCTTTAAAGTTTACCATCGACCGCCGAAAACCGGTCGCTTTTGCGCGTAAATGTTGCCTTGATGAGTGCCAACAGTTGTGACACTATGTTGCTTTCACATCATATCAAATAACAAAACATAACAAGTTTATATAAATCTTTTAAATCTTTTATTACAGACGTAAGAATCGAAAAAAAGTGATCAATCTTCTACTAAATTAATCATTTTAATTTAAATATACCAAAAATACTTTATAGGGATAGATGGAGAGGCAGCGAAAGTTCTTCAAGGACTGTAAAAGCTTAAGAAGAAGAAGAAAAATATTTTATTAATTACCGTTGAGATCCGTGCTGTTTGTGTAGTTCAAACTACACAAACTAAGTATATAGATACATAGGTTATTTAATTTTTTTAAAAGAAAAAGCCGATCAGTCGGGGGTGGAATTTTACCCATCTCTGGGAATCTAAGAAAAAATATCGGGGGGAAAAATAACCCTGGCAAAAATATCCTGTGAAAAAAAATTCCATGCAAAAAATATCCAAGGAAAAAATATATCTGGGAGAAAAAAATGACTTAAAAGGTCTTAAATAAATAATATAAACGTAAAACTTTCAAATTTGTATACAATTAATAATTATTCATAAGTAAAAATAAAAATATAAAAATAAAATATAAATTATAATAATAATAATTGTATTTAATTATGAACATTTAATTATATAGATATACATAATATTAAAATAAAATTATGAATGTAACATAAGTAGGTACAAAGTCATAAATCATCAAATAGGTAATAATTATAAATACATGGATAAATAGTTAATTTTAATTTTTCACACATAAATTTGGATCATTGAACGATATTTTTTAAAAATAATTAATTTTTGTTCACGATATACAGTATTTTTTTAAACTCAATTTTATACTCAAAAATATGTAGATATATAGGTAGTAAGATTAAAATTAAAATTGAATGGCATTAGCAGTAGCTTTTAAATGGTTTTCAATTGAAGTATTTTTAGTTTCATAGCTCACACATAGTATTTTTAATATATTTTGTCGGTTTTCGACAGCTGTCTTTTTTTCTTTTAACTCCCTACCATTTTGTCGTTGAAAAAGTTTTGTTTCGTCAACAGCAACTTCTAGTCTAATTTTTTCAATTTAAGTCTAGGGGCTTTGATATATTTGACCTACAGTATTACCAAATTGATGATTCCACTCTTCTGTACTATTATTTGTCCGATCACCTTCACCCAACGTTATCATAAATACGTTCAATGTATTCGGAGAGTATTTTGGAGGAATATTTTTAAATTTTGCTTTCCCTACTTTTTTAGTCGTTCCTGTTACATAAGTAAAATTGAAATACGAAAAAAGTTCAACTGCCTCTTCAGGCATGATACCTTTTAAGTATCTTATACCCTTGGATACGTCTTCCCAATTTTAAATCTGAAAAATGATTAAGATTTTGTAGGTTATTTACTAAAGAACGTTGGAAACGAAATTTTTATATTTTGGCTAAAACGTTTTTAAAACGAGTATTCAATTTTTGGAAGCATACCTACTAATTTGTAAAAATCTTTGTCATAAGTATAAGAATAAAACTTAATATGAAAAATGTATTCCCAACATTCTCTAGTAAATTACTTACAGAATCTCAATATATTTTCAGAATTAAAATCGGAATATCAGAAGTACCCTTAATTTTAGCAAGCCTTTTGGTCTTTACAAACGCAAAATGAAAATGAAAATTTTTAAATCGTTTATCGCCTAATGAATAGTGCATGCGCGTACAAGAGCATATACCTATACTCGAGAACCTATGCGAGATCATTATTAGTTTCTAGAATAATTGCTCAGTTGTTGTCAAATCCGATAACAAAACTGCTGGTCAAATTATTATTTTACAAACCTATTAAACATATTTTATGATGTACCTACATTACTTATTTACTTATAATATAATATAGATACCTACGTATTACATATGTTACTAGTTACTACCTATTACCCATGACAAAATAAACAGGTATGACAGCAACTTACGTGTTTTGGTTCAACTCACGCAATCATGGCGGACGCTTTTCTCCGCTTATCGTCATCTCAGTAACTACGATTATCATGATTTTTGTTATCTTATTTTATTGCCGCCTTTTTTGTTTTTTTGAAAACAAATATTTCATTTACTTTTAAGCGTATTTTATAATTTGTTAATTAATTTTTAATTCGAATGAATATGCCAATCTATGTGTTTAGAGGTTGTTTAAGTGGAAATAGACGTAAAGGTAATAATTATATTATAGTTAGATAATTAAAAATAATAATTAATGTACTGTGAAAATATAGATTTAAGAATTAAACTTTATACTTACCCTTAATTACATAAATAAAAGATTATTGAAGAAAATGTACACAATAATACTCGACGCATAACGAACACAATGTGATTATCACACATACCTACTATTTTAAATCATGCACCGGTCTACCGAGAAAAGAACATTGATAATATTTGGAGAAAAGCAATATGACGGTACTTGCGTATCACAAAGTTGCCAGCATACCTGTTTATTTTGTCATGCTATTACCTACAGGGTCGGACTGGCCCGGACCGCTAGTCCGCGATCGCGGACTGGGCCCTTGGCTAATTTTGGCCCCTTGCTTATATTTGAATAATATTATTTATTAATAAATCTACGGACCCGATATTTATTTAATAAATAAACGATTAATATTTCCTATTCTGCAACTATAGTAAAAAATTCTAAACGATTGATCTGTTTTTGAAATCTGTAGTATAGGTAGGAAACTATTTACATATTTTATTTAAAATGTACCTACTTATACGTATCACTAATCTTCCACTATAATACTGCGATTAAGTTATGATTTTTAGTTTTATTGTTGCATTGTATACTATTTACAAAATTAAAAATATTCCAGATTTTACAATTTACCACCACTAGAAGATCTTCCAAATTTGACTAATTTTAAAATAGGTTTTTTGATTGTTAAGGGTAATTTTGGAGGGTACCAACCTTATAAAATTATAAAATTAACAACTTTGTTTTACAACTATAGTCAAAATGTCTGAAGGGTTGATCTGTTTTTGTAAAGGTCTGTAAAATAGTATATTTTTAATTTTCTTGTAAAGTATGTATT
>JAIPRL010003791.1:30585-43652 GCA_025469235.1 Pemphigus obesinymphae | reverse complement strand
CCGCACTGCTCACGGAGCAGTCGTGTCGTCGGCCGTAGCGACCCAAAGTTCGGCCGCGGCGACATGTCGCGTCTTGCAGACCAGACTATACGATTTATGTAGAAGCAGGTATTGACGACCGGTCGCAGCGACCGGTCGTTGCGACCGGTCGCACCTTGCAGACCGTACCTTTAACGCCTATTTGTTTTGCATTTTTAATTAACTAATTTTATTTTTTATCAAAGTCACCACCCAAATTATGAATTAAATTATTATTTGGTAGCCATTATTTACGATACGACTTTTTTCTCTAGTTACTTACCCGACGTGACGTTTCACGGCAAATCCGTTTGTAATGGGTGCAGAGATATTTTCGATTTCATTTACGACATTCGCGAGCGTGTCCCGACCTCCCAGCTGTTTCCCACATGTACTGCCACCAAAAATACTTACATTTTAAGCTAATACTCGATATTATTATGTGCAAATATATATTTATTTACAAATATATGATGTATATAAAATACGAAAAAAGGTGATAAAAAGTGCAAAAAAAGGTGCACTTATCTCGTAGAGTGTTAGTGGGGGTGGAAGCACTTTGATTATTGAATAGAATACTCTTGGTGGACGTATTGCATTCGAAAAAACGATTCTGGGCGCAGTGTGAAATACCTACATAAATTTTACAATATAATAATAATAATAATATGTTTTTATTTTATTTTACCAAATGATCATTTTTATACTTTTTGTTTTATATTTATGGTTTCTATAATTATATTGGAGTTTTTAATCGTAAACAAAGTTACAGCATTTTAATCCACAACATTTAGTCATAAATATCAAGTCTCAAACTGTCAACCTATATTGCTTCGTATTTTGAAATCTTTCTCTGTACTGTCAAATTGACACATTATAGATTAAGACTGAAAATTATGCAGGTAACTGGTTACTGCAGGTACCTAATTAGTTACAGATAATTGTATACAGATTATTGTACAATAATTTTCTATTTTATAATGTAATTCATGATTTGGGTGGTGACCTTGATGAAAAAAAAAAAATTCTGATTGCAGTATCGTTTTCAAAAACTACATAACCTCGAAAACAAAAAAAATCCAAAAATCCAATTCTCTGGTAAAGTAAAAATATACCCACATTTTACATAATATATATTTATTATAATATACGCCTAATATAATAACTGTTGTTTTTATTTGATGATATAAAAATATTTTTTTCGGGGAGAGAACGTCCTACCGCACCGGGGACGGACGGGGGAAGAATGTCCGCGGGTGGAGATGTCCTATATATTCCGTGATCCGTGTCAAAGTAATGCTGTATTATATTGTATTCGACATATTGAACACGCGTTACATTTGACAATTTTCTGGTTAAAATGCAATCGAAATTCATATTTTATACGCAATTCCATTTATCCCTAGGGATATTGTATTTATCTTAAATGTCACTATAATGCTGAATAACAAAATCTCCTATCATTATTGTACATATTATTATTGGATTACTATTATTTTTCTCATCATATAAAATATTTGAATAACTATATTATTATGGGAAAATTGCATTGCTATACACTACAACAGTGATTCCAAACTTCTTTTATTCACGGAACCTTTGTAGGAACTTAAAATTTTGTGGAACCCCCATTATTTTTTACATAAAATTATTTTTTTTTACACTCAAATGAATGGGCAGTCGGACACTTCCGGCACAAAAGAGAGTGTTATTAATATAAAAAAACAACAGCAAGAACGATTTTTAAAGTGTTATTTTGTTTATCGTTATTACAATATTATTAATGCATAAATCAGAGCTAAGAATTAATGTATATTTCTCATTATCTCTAAAATACATTTTAATGTTAAGAATAGAATCTTTCCATAGTTTTCTTCATAACTGTTCTTAAATTTAGAGTTATCCCTGAAAGCTGGATTCAAGTAAGTATATAGTAAGTTATATAACAAATATTTTATCATAAGATTAGGAAACGTTCTAGCAAGAAGAGAAGCTATCCTATGTTTGAATCATAATTTAAATCATAAATATTTTAATCAATTTATATTTTCCAAAAATTCTCACGGAACCTTTGGGTTCCGCGGAACACCAGTTGGGAATCACTGCACTACAACATACAACCTATACTATTTTCTTCAAAATTCCAACAAATGGAAATCGCTCATTGCAAATTAATACCTACCTATAAATATTGTTTATTGATTGGAAATCGAATACATATAGGTAGTCTTGTCTTGTTTATATTTTCGGGAAATAAATAATTCTTATAAATATAATAATTTTAATATCAGAGACCACAAAAACAGCTTTAGTTTTATTCGACCATTTTGACGTTGGACGCAATATGAAATCGTAATGTATCAATTATTTCAAAATGAACTTAACCGAGTTTTAATTAAAAGTAGGTAACTCGTTATTTAAAAGTTGATATAACCAAAAATAAGTCAAGTTAACAAATATCAAATATAAAAAGTCAAAATCAACTTGACATTATAACTTACATTACAACTTATTAACTGGTTAATGCCCACAATAATTACTTATCACCATAAAAAAGTTAATTTATATTTCTGATATCCAATATAATATTGTGACGTATCGCACCTATATATACACCTATTATGCACATAATGTAATATCATTATTGAAAGTTTTAAAGATAATTCGATTCCTGGTTTCCGGTAACACTAAACAGATTGCGGTTCGGATACAATGACATTTTGATATGTATGACGTGACGTTATTACAATAATATTGTTTTACTTGCTGCGTAGTGCGCACAACATAATGTTGTAATTTGAATACGTAAGGAAATAATTTTAATTTGTAACAATATCCTTATTATTGGGCCAATGAATAACATTTAGTTCTAATTTTTAATCGTTTGTGTAGTCACGAGCATACGAGTATAACTAATTTTTGTCTAACTAAAAAATATAGTTTATTAAGTATTGTACATACACAAAACTCTAAAAATATGCTTTTTAAAACATATTCAATGTAAATAACATTTCTCTGTTTTAACGGTATTGTTTTAACCTTCCTGATTTCGATAAATCGTACAGGTAAAGTAGATATTCACTATAGTAGAAAAAAAAGCCTTTACATTGGCAAGGTCGCAATAATGAACTGTTTGTGATGTTGAAATAATATACGCTTTCTCTTCCGGTCAAACATCATTAAAATAATAATTTGTTCCCAACTCTGTACGTACACGGATAAAACAAAAAAATACAGGGGTACAGATAACATAATAAATATACCAGCAAAAATATTGGTCACCTCCTATAAAGTCTTTTTGAAACACACCACCAATAAAACGTCAGTTTTTTTGCGTATAGTTTTATAATATTACGATAAAAAAAATCACGTTCAAATAATATTTGATGATATATAATATGAAGATAAATTAATAATAAATAAATACATTTTGTCTATTTTTATTTTATTTTTTTAAATATTTATTGTAAATTGTAATATATAATAAGTAAGGGTTTAACAAAATAACTTTGTAATTTATGTACGTGTATAATTTACTGATAAGTGATAGAATGATAAAAATAATTATTGTTTTAACAAAATATATGTCAAGATCAATTGTTTTTTTTTTTATTATGCGTGGATATAATGAAAATGTATTATATCCGGCTTACAATTTACTGTATCAATTGCCAAAATAATATTAAGGAGCCGCAACACCTGTGATTTAAAATAGGTTCTGTATAGATCATTTTTAAGAAATTTTCGGAAAAATAAAAACTTTAACAATTTAGAAATATTTAGGTGCATTTTAAAATTAATCTAAAAATAGCCCCGTATTCGTACCGAGTTTTATAAAGTATCATTTAATTATCTAGATGTTTCGAAAAATCGAAAGTTATAGGCAAAAAATTGACAGCATTTACATTAGCATTAATACCAAATAGATTATTTTATTTGAAAATCAATCATAACTAAAACGGCGTACGTGAAATTAACCTGCAGAAATCGAGTGCGTTTATTACACACCATTCATTTTTTCAGGACTTGAATTCAGATGAATACCTTAAATAGATCAGAGAAAACTTAAACGAGTCTCTCGAGTAAATCTGATGTTGACAATCGACAAATTCCGGAGAGTATACAATCATCTGCAAGTTACGGGGTAAATTTCTGATCTGCACATTTAAAAGATGCGACACACCCGATTTTTAAGGTTGTTTTGTATAGGCAAATTTCATGCAATTTCAAGAAAAACGAAAATCCTACCATTTCAAAATCTTTAAATATATTTTAAGGCAATTTAAAAATATATTCTGTCCCGTTCCAATACTATTGTTTATTGTTGTGTACCTAATTTAAATAAAATATATGTTTACGCATTTCTCGTCTTTATTAACTTGAAAATATCGTAGAAAGATGAAACAAAGAACAATTAATAGTAGTTACCAACATTATCTAGCGCTCTATCCGACCGTTTTTCGATATATTGATTTTCTATATTATTTCTAGATTCATAAAAATATGATTTTTTTTTAACAACTCATAAAACGTGTAAAAAACCTATGAAAAAACGACCGGATAGAAAATAGGGCGCTAGATAATGTGGTCGGCTATCATTTATTTTTTCATTACGTATTTCTAATACGTTTGTTAATAATTAATTAATAAAAAAGAAATATTATAATATCAGTTTTTTGTCGAAAATTTGTTGTCGTGACCTCTTAATGTGTGTATTGCATTATAGGGGCGCCGGCGGAAATAAAATTCGTGTTTGATTCGCCATCAACACGCCGCCCCGTGCGTCATCACAGACCACCTGGCCGTCGGGAACAATACCGGATGATTCTATTAAAAGGATCACTACACCAACAAATTTTCGTACGGAAAAGTACTCTGGTAATACTACAAGACGAACACTTTTTCGATGTTTCGTTGGAATTCGAATTTTTCAAAATAATGTTTTATATTTTATACGATTGAATATTTATACCGAATGCGCACTTTTGCTGTGCTATATTTTCAATTTGTTAAAATATCATTTTTTAAAATCGGCTTTCAACAAAATATAGTTTAACACGCGGTATAGTTTTGTTTCTTCGTTATTTTAATGTTACTCAGCAGTTGAATCGCATAAACACGTTTTTTTTTTTTTTTTGTTTAATGAATATCTTACGTAATAATAAAAATTGGTACTGAAGCACAGATATATATTTTAAACATTTTTAATTTGTTTGATTTTAAATTTTCTTAAAATTTCATAAAAATTGCCTATAAAAATCCCTTGAAAATCAGTTGTGTCTATAGTGTCCTTTTGATATAAAATATTCGTTTTCTTAGTCAATTTTGCATTTTTTTAAAAAAAAAACAAATATGATTTTACTTTCTGGTATAATACACGTCTTATATTACAAAGCAAAAAAAAAAAATTTTTAAGAATATTGATGCATGTACCTATATAATATAATAATAGAATTAATGTTTTATTATTATCACATAGGTATGTTAGAAACGGGATACCTAATATTTTTTAGACGATCCCCCGTCACCGCACTATAGATACCTAATATTATTCCTCTTTTCTAATATCTTGGTTCAATATTCAATTTTATAGTTTTATACGCCAACATTTTCGGAAAAACATACTTAAAAAAGAAATTAAAAAAAATAAGTAGCTTCTGGATAAATAATAATGAAAATTATTTTTTTGTTAAAATATAGACACTATATAATAAACATTGAATTCAATATTTTTAAAAACAATTGACTTAAAACTGAATTTTTCCTGTTTCGAGAATCACCCGGTACATATGACAACATCGTAATATATACACTACACTCGACCTTTATTAACACTGGCAGTATAGTGATAACTAATGCAGTAATAATAATACAGTACGACTACATCCGCGCTCCACGACGGACCTAACGGAACCAAAAAATATTACATAATTTGTGATTTGACACTATTTTTTTTTTTATATATATATACCTTTTTGAGCTTTTGAAACTTTTGGTTTAATTTTGAATATTATTTTGTTTTTTACGGTTGCGTGACTATAAAATCTAAAAACAATAACGATGTAATATCATAATGTTTTCACAACGATTCCGTATTATTTTTGAATAAACAATATAGTGTGATAAAATCTTTGTTCCGTGCTCATTGTCCAGTCACTGTACACAAGTTCCATCTGACTCGATGTGCGATATTGTTTTTTACGGCTTATAAATGACTTTTAAATGTGTACTTTTTATAGCATGGATTCATGTCATGCATCTAATATCAACCAGTTTCGTCGGTAAGTATATAATATGTACCAAATACTGAAATACCTATAATAATTATAAATATTATGATAACCGATCAAAATATCGTCCAAAATACCTGTATAACCGTCAAAATTCAAAATATCTCTATATATTGATCGCTGGAACAGTAGTATCGATTTCGATTATCGGTTTAAAAAAAAAAATAAAAATGTAATAGATTTTTGGCCCAATTGTGGAGTTTTATGCTTTTACTACCTAGTGGTGGTATATTTTTATGGCATTAGTATATTATAAATTAGTAACAAAAAATACCAATTTAATTCCATCGATAATCGTACCTCAAAACATTTGATAAGCAAAAAGAAAAAGTTGCTAACCATTTTTTCTAAACGGTTATTCAAATGATTATCAATCTAATTTTATTTTTCTAAATCTATGGTATCGGTTACCATTTTAGCACTATATATAAAAAATCATGATTTTATATTTAACCGGCTTCAAGTCCTAACTGCTTCTATGGGAACAAATCCATAATTTTGTCGAAAAAATTTAAATAGATAGGTACCTAACTATAAAAATAAAACTGAGAAAACGGATTTTTAAATTTAATAAGAATAATGTATATTTAACCTTGTACAAAATGTTCAGGTCTTAAATCCACAAATGATCTCTTTTAGTACTTAAAATCCTCAAAATCTAAATTGTCTATAAATAGCTTAAAATTGGGTAAAATTTAACGTGAATATAGTAAAAATTACATATTTGGTATAAATTTCAAGATTTTAAAATCATCATTTTCGAATATTTCTTTATTACTACATTACTAAGGAATACAAATAAAAGTTATAATAGATATTTTACGATATTTCGACATATTTTTTAAACCCAAAAGCCATGCGCCAAGGTAAAATTCAGCGGAAAATGCTAAAATCGAAAATCTACTAAGGAACTATGGAACACTAAATGCAATTACACAGCAGCATCATTTATTTGGGTTCCAAAATTATATTACATGTTTAACAATAGTAACTATATTTTTAGGTTATATTTTGGGTAGTATTTTACATGAAAAATTCCAAATATCATAATATTATAGTATTATATAGTGTCAAAGTATTTGGTTTTTTATATACATTGTGCGAAGTATCGTTGAATCTTAATCTTAAAAATATTTTAAATATTTTTAACTTAATATTATATAAATCCGAATGTTTATTCATTTTTAAATTATTGGATATTCATTATTCGTAAAATTTCATTAAAATTGCCTATTCAAAACCTCTTAAAAATCGGGTGTACGGCGAGCAAAATCAAGACGTTTTAAAAAAATGCATCACTGAAACTTTTTTCGTTATACATTTTTCAAAAAAATTGCTAAATATTATGTAATCATCTAAGTATATATTTTATAATAGATAATTTAACTCTATAAAATATATTATAATATCTTTTCATGGAAACATATTACTACTGAAAATCAGAGGTATGGCCTCCAGCTCTTAATAGTATAATATAATATTTAGGTATACCATAACACCTTAGATGATGTATAATTAATAATTTTTATTCTGTATTTTTTTACGTTTTTAAGTCATTTTTCTATGTTTTACCCGAATGTGAAAAAAAGTCAAGATTTTATTTCTCATTCATGATATATAGATATACTGTAGTGGCATAATAAAATATATTATAGATATATTATAATATATTGATCAAAATACGAATATAATTATGATTTTGTCATTTTATTTTATTAATGAACGTTTTTATTATTTATTATTTTTCATTTAAGGTCATTTTTCTGAAACTTTAAATTATTATTTTATATTATTTAATAACTTAAGGACATTGTTGAGCAACTTAGCCATATTTTCAATTTTTTTTAAAATTTTTATCTAAAAATCATCGTCCAAGATACAAGTCTAAAAATTATCAACTCCCAAATCCAAATAATAAGTATTCATAATAAATTACAGTATTTTAAAAATAAACAGGTTTATACGTATAATATAATTACCTAACTTTAGTTATACATAATAATTTAAATTTTTTTATTAAATTATCCTTAATATTTTTACTTAAATTATATTTATTGTATTTTATGAATACATTTTTGTATACTACGAAAAATTATATTGTAAAATTCCAAGCCTTGAATAAAATTGAATGTCTTAAGATTCCCTTCATTTTCGTTATAAATCTTATATTTAAAAATTACTCCTTGAACAATTCTTGATTATGCCTATGTGTATAAAATGCATCGTGAAAATGAGTCATTGTGTGTGGATAGATTGTAATATATACCTATATTTTAGCATCAAGTCCAGAATACTTGGGATGTTTTTTGAACCAAAATCTAAATATTACAAACGATATAAATGTATCACTTGAGTCATTAACCCATGAGGCATGTTCTGATAAATGTCTTTCAAATAATTACACGTATGCTGCTTTTAGTGAATTGTAAGTTAAATATAATAATTAAACAATTTTTTCAATCATTATTTGATCATCGATAAATTTTTAGATTTTGTCGATGCACTCATAATTATATGTCTAAATTGATGAAGATAACAGACAAAGATTGTAATATCTCGTCATACGCTGGTAACACGACAAATAATTTAAAAATGTTCAAAACTCAAAATACAAGTATATAATATAATATATATTGTATATATATATATATATACTATATAGTCAATAAAATTACATGAACATGTATAAAACGATAGTTATTAAAAATTTTAAGGTGAAGAGGAGAATTATCCTCAAGCAATTTATCTAGGCTGTTATGGAGAGAAAAAAGAAGACGACCATAACCGATTGTTGAAATTTCCGCATGAAAGATATGATGATAATACCCCACAAAAATGTTCTGAAGAATGTTTCAAAATTGGATTTTTATACTCTGGAACCACAAATGGTGAAAAAATAGGGTAATGTACATACAAACGTGCATTGTTTTTAAATTTAAACATTTGTATTATATATTTTTATGTTGATAGATTTCAGATTATTTTATTTTATTCCTTCTATTTCTGGCACTGACTGCATGTTTTCGATTTTTTTTTTATACTACATTTATGTTTATAAACAGTGATTACAGATAACTCTATAACAATCAATTAATGTTATCGATTGTAAATGTAGTATACTTATTAAGTTAATTATATTACATACCTATCTCCTATTATTATTATATTATATAGCTATACTTAAAAAGTGTCTATATAAATAATTATTTGTCGAATAAAGTAATCAACAGATATGTACATTTTTTTAACAATACTTTTGATTATACATATATTAGAAATATAAACGTCAGGTGTGTATAATATAATACTGGAATATTGAACTAATTAAAAACAATAGTTTTATAATAATCTGTAATTATTGAAAGGACACACAAAGTATTATTGGTGGAATGAAACATTTTAGAAATTAAAAACCACTAGATCTCTCGCTCCGCTCAGAATCTAAAATGTTATTAAATTATGTAATTTAATATAATAATATTTACAATATATTATCACTATTATCTCCGGCTGAAAATGTGAAAATAATACAATATTATACGATATAAAATAAATGTTATAATACATAAACTAAATTCTTTATATATCCAATATATTTTCGGTAGTTTGCCAACTCACTTTAATCTTTAAGCATAAATCAATACAACGTTTAATAGTAAAAGTACTATATATATTTTCAAACGATAAAAATGTTTCAGCTAGTTTCAAAGTAATTAATTTATAAAAATATACATATATGATTAAATTCGAATATCTCCTTCTGTTCTGCTTGTATAATTATTTGTCCTTAATTCAAAAGAATTGAAACATTACTACAAACAGATCCGTATAAAGAAATGAAAAAATATCCAATAAACAAAATGGTTAAAGAAACTAATAATATTATAAATAGTTTAAAATTCGTTGTTGAAGAAAAAAATCGATATTTTTGTAATTGTTCAAAATTCTCAAATATCAAAATTCTGTGGGGGGATTCCGAAAATTCATAAGTCAGGAAATAGTATGAGGCCAATAGTATCAAACATAAATTCACCAATTTACGACTTAGCCAAACATTTAGTAAGAACTTTTTCCTTTTTAAATAAATTTGATAGTAAGACTATTAGATATAATGATTGAAAACAATTTCGTTTGATGTGGTAGCATTGTTCTCTAATATTCGTTGTATCTATTGGAATTCATTTATTTTATTTTATTTTTTAATTGGTTATTAAAATTAAATATAGAAACGAAAACAATCAAAGAATTAATAAATTTAATAAAACAATGAACTCTTATCATAGTTGACAACATAAAATGGCAACATAGAATAGTATGATATATAGATTAATAAATATCCCAATGGATAAAGGCGATTTTGACAAAAAATTAAATTTGATAATAGAAATAGATATATTCAACGGAAACAAAAAAGACATGATTCTAAGATTATTTAAAAACATAAATGGACAAAAAAAATAATGTAGTGATAGTAGTTTAAAAAAAGAAATCGACAGAAATAAAAAAAGAGCAACTGTAATATTCATCCCTAAAATATCAAACCAGATATCAAAAGTTGTAAAAAAATATAACTTGGAACAAATATCATCAAAAAATAATAATTTAAAAAGTCTTATTGGATGTACAAAAGATAAATTACAAAAAAATCAGAAATCGGAGATTTACAGTATTCAATGTGTGAATTACGATAAATGCTATATAGGACAAGCTAAAAGAAATATTAGTATCAGATTTAAATAACATTTTAGAAATATTAAAAATCAAAAAGACGAACATTTTCATTTAGCAGAACATGTATTATGAACAAATCACAATATAAACTCAATAAAATTATTAAAACAAGTAACTAACAGTCAAGAATTAAATGTTAGGAAAGCTATCAAAATGCTAAAAAATAAAAATAATTTATTAAATTGGGATTTAAATCCATTACAAAATAATTTGTTGAAACTTTTGAAACAATATAATATTGTAAACGATTTCGCCAAGCACATTTGTTTCGTTATTAGGCGTGTTTTCGCGATTAACCAAATGTATTTTGGTTACTGAATTTTATAAACAATCAGTTTTGGTTATAATAATTTATAACCAATCAAATGTAGTAGTTATTGTGTTTGGTTATAGATAAGACAAAATAATATAACCTGGTTAATCGCGAAAACACGCCTATTGATAATGGTCGATAACTCATAGTTTGAAGGCGGGACGTGGTAGATGGTAACCAGTTGTTTAGTATATAATAATATATAATATAATATAGTATATTGTCGGCTGCCGTTAGACGGCCAGTCGTTATTGTTTACTGAAGATGATAACATCGTTATCGAAATACGTATATACAAAATAGAAGTATATACATTTTTGCGGAATCGAGTTTTTTTCATTTATTAGTGTAAGAGGACGCATGCGTTATTTTATCGTAAAAAACTGTTTTGCCGAAAAAAAGTCGTTGTAGTTGCAATTAGGAAACTTAAATTTTGACAAAATATTGTAGATGAATCTGTGTTCTACCGTCGTCTTTTAAAAATATATAAAATCTTGAAAAAGTTATTAGTCTTGTAAAATCAATTTTTTTAGGAGATGTCAGAACAACGGTTATACTTGTGATATCGGAAAAAAGACAACTATAGAACACAGATCATTTTGTCTACAATATTGTGTCAAAATTTGGTTTTTTAAATACAACTACAGCTTGAGAATAATATTTTTGATCGCAAAACAGTTTTGTTAACAAATATAGTGATTGATTACACAAAAATAAAATATAGTACAGACACAGATATATTTTGAAATTACTTTTAAAATGTACTTAAATTATAAAATTTTTATTTTTCTTAAAATTGCATAAAAATTACCTATACAGAACCCCTTAAAAAGATGCCACACACCCGATTTTTAAGATGTTTTGTATAGGCAATTTTTATTAAATGTGAAGAATAATAAAAATCGAACAAATACAAATATTTAAATATATTTTAAAAGTAATTAAAAATAGATCTGTGTCTGTATCATTTTTAATTGTTGTATAATCATGATATTTTTTGAAAAATGTGTTCACGCATTTGCTATTTTTATCAACTTAAGAATATTGTAGAAAGATGAAATAAAAATAAATGATAAAGAAGAAAATAATCTAGCGACTGATGGAGCCGATTCTTGGTATATGCATTTTTACACGTTTTATAAGCTGTTAAAAATGTTTAAAAAATCCATATTTTAACAGCTCATAAACCATGTAAAAATGAACATCTGAAAAATCAGCTCCATTAGTCACTAGATAATGTTGTTAGGCTTAATTAAATTTTGTTTCGTATTTCTAATATGTTTGTAAGTTGATAAAAATTAAAAATAGTAACGCATGTTTTTCATTGAAAAATTGGTGTGGCGTCCTCTTAAGAATTGTATATATTATATACAATATATAGGACATAGGTATATATGTTTTAATAAAAGTCTTACAAACCTGTTTTAAATTGCAGAACTGCTTGTTGGTGTGGTAATCAATATCCATCGAAAAAATTCAAATTAAACGATTCAAAATGCGATGTCTCTTGTTCTGGCGATAAGACCAAAAAATGCGGAGGTTTTTGGAGATTAAGTGTATATTCTACTGGAATTGTAGGTTAGTTAGTACCACGAATTAAGATATACAGGATGCCGAACGGTACCTTATCAAGTGAAGACAGAATGTTCTTATTTCCCAATTTGACTTATAGCGCTATTTTGTTGCGGTGGTTGATTGCGAACTAATACAGTGTG